>UNPT01000428.1:0-42671 GCA_900536445.1 Hymenoscyphus occultus
TGCCTTACAAGAGGGGGGGTAGTTCTAAATACTAAATCCTTTCCCTTTGGCAAGACCCTTGAAATCTATGATGCGGAAGCTAGAGCTGCCCTTCTCGGTCTTGAACTAGCGATTAATACTCCTTTCTAGCCCCAAGCGCAGCGCTGCTAGATCTGCCTAGACAACCTCGAGGCTACTCTACAACTCACCTACCGCTCGGTCGGCACCTCCCAAGAGGTCTTTAACCAGGTCTTTGCCCTAGCTCAGGCCTACCCTGGGAAGGTGGGCATTCGCTGGTGCCCTAGTCACATCGGTATCCTTGGGAACGAGATTGCGGACAAAGTAGCCGGGGTAGCTGCTCGTACTAGTCCAGAAACGGCTCTCCCTCTTTGTATAGCCTCGCTTAGGAGGGATATAAAGAACGAGAGTATAAAGCTTGCACAGGAGCTCTGGTATAATAATATGCCTACCCTGTATAAGCGCCTTAGTCTTACTACGTGGGCCCTGAAGCCTCGTACGCTTAAACTCCCTAGAGAGGTCCTCGGCCGTCTTATCGCTGCCCGAACGGGCCACGGGGACTTTATAGCATACTATATTCGGTTCCGCCACTTCGATACCCTGCTCGAAGGCAGCGAATGCTCCTGTGGAAAGGAGAAGTCGTAGTTTCACCTTCTGTACTGTCGAAGAGTTAAGCGAAGAACCCCTAAACTTATAGACAAGGCTAAGTAAGACCCTTGTCTCCTCTTCGGCCCCTTTGTAGAGAAGCTCTTTAGAGAGCTCTTCTACAAATCTAAATTCTACTCCGAGATCTGCCCCTATAGGGCTGCCTCGGGGTAACCCTGATTTATTTCCTTTATGTCTTCTTTAACACTTCCTGTTTCTGTACAAGGGTTAGCCCAACTGAGGGCTCTCTCTTTAGCTTGATCTTTGTAGAATAGTCTCCTATTCTACCCCCTTGACCTCTAGGGTACCCCCCTAGCGTCCTTTGCCCTACTTAGGGATGTTTTAGAACGTAGCTTCATAGGGGCTAGTTGCATTCGCCGGACGTTAAATAAATTTAAATTAAATTAAATTAAAATAATAGTAGTACTTATAGGCGCTAATACGGGTGGCCTAATAACCTAGTCTCTTGGGTCAATTCCTTTCTATCAAACAGATCTGTCCGCATCAAGCTAGACGGAGAGATTAGAGCTAATACAGGGCTAAAGTGTGGTCTACCGCAGGGGTCCCCGATCTCTCCGATTCTCTTTATGCTCTATATACAACCTCTTTTGTCCTCTAACCTTGGCCCCCTCCTAGTCCTTCAACGCTTTAGATACGTAGACGATGTCGCTCTCCTTGCTATAAGCTTAAGTAAAGCGGAGAACGTTAAGACTCTCTCTACACAAGTCTCCTCCCTTCTACAATAGGGGACGGATAAAGGTATTACCTTCGATAGCGACAAATCCGAGCTAATCCACTTCTCTCGTAAGAGAAAACAGAGGGGGCGTAGGATCCGATAGCCCTTACCTATTATAGTTAGTACTAAGGCTATCTATCCTACAAAGGAGCTCCGCTGGCTTAGGATATTTTTCGACCCTAGGCTCTCTTTCTTTGGTCATGTTAAGCGGATAGCGGGGAAAGCTACTCTAGTAGCTCAAGCGCTAAAGAGTACAACAAGCATAGTACGCGGCTCTCCTCCGCACCTCCTTAAGCAGGCTGCTACCGCGTGTATACTGTCTATCGCCTACTTTGGCTACGAGACCTGGTTCCTAGGACGTACCTGTACTAGAGGCTTGAACTCTTAACACGTTAATAACCGGATTAATAAGTATATAGAACTCCTCTTACTACTTATACATAAGTGTACTAGAGTTGTTCTACCTATTTATAAAACTACGCCCTTCTCGGTTCTACTCCTAGAATCGGGACTACTCTCTCCGGAGATCGCCCTTATAGAGCGAAGTGAGGCTCTAGTCGCTAGAACTCGTTGCCTTGACTAGTACCATCCTCTTCGACGCTGTACTAACTCGCCCTGTCCTAACGCCAGGCTTTTCTATAGGGATAGAAGAGTTCTCCCTCTATCTAAGACAATAGACCCGATACAGGACCCCCCCTAGACCCGTGGCTTTGACCGCGAGGAACGCTTAATCACTATTAGGGGTCTAACTACTAGAGGGGACAAGGACCTCTATAGGTAACGCTTCCTAGAGTTCCTTAGTACTGTCCCTCCCTCTAACATAGTCGTATACACAGACGGCTCTAGATTAGACAATGGGAACACTGGTGGTGGGGTTTACCTTACACAAGGTAACTCTATACTAAACACAAAGTCGTACCCTTTTGGCCCGACCCTAGAGATCTACAACGCCGAGGCTAGGGCTGCCCTCCTCGGTATTAAACTCGCTATTAAATCCCCCGCCTAGGCGACGTCCCGTTAGTGTTAGGTTTGTCTTAATAACCTAGAAGCTTCTCTTCAGCTTACCTTTCGCTCGGTTAGAACCTCGTAGGAGGTCTTTAGTAGAGTCTACGACCTTACACAATAGTACCCCGGCAAGATCTCGATCCGCTGGTGCCAGAGTTATATTAGGATACACGGGAACGAGGTTACCGACAGGGCTACCGGCGTCGCCGCCCGCTCCGCTCTAGAAAACCCCCCTCTACTCTGTACAGCCTCGCTTAAGAGGTATGTTAAGGATGGGTGCTCTAGCCTAGCTAATAATCTTTGGCGGACTACTCTTCCCCCGCTATATAAGCGCCTAGGGGTTATAAATTAGGTTCCAAGGCCCCGTTCCCTCAAACTCCCTCGCGAGGTACTCGGTCGATTTATAGTAGCCAGAACTGGTCACGGGGACTTTACCTTATACTATATACGGTTCTAATACTACGACACCCTCCGCGATACAAGTAATTACACTTGCGGCAAGAATAAGACATAATTTCACCTCCTATTCTGCCGAATAGTTAAGCGAGAAACCCCGAGACTTATAGCGAAAGCCAAACGCGACCCCTCCCTTCTCTTTGGTCCCTTCTCGGAGAAGCTCTTTAGAGAGCTCTTCTATAAATCTAAGTTCTACTCAGAGATCTGCCCTATACGACCGGCCTCCGACTAGTCCCTATACTACTTCTTGTTAGTTACCCTGTTCACTTTAGGGTTGGTCCAAAAGCGGGCCCTCCTTCTTCTCTGTCACCTGTATAATAGTCTCTTATCTACACCCCCCGGTATCTGGGGCACCCCCCCAGCGTCTTTTGCTCTACTGAGGGCTATTCTAGAACCTAGCTACAAGTCGGCTAGTTGTATTCGCCAGACGTTAAATAGAAAAAGAAAAAAAAATATAGGCGCTAATACCTATAATATTATTATTAGTACCGAATATTCGCTACTAGAAGAAAATACTACTATAGTACTAAACCTTATCGAGACCTATAAAGAAAGAATAAATAAGGTAATTACTATACTATTTAGCTTAACTAATAGTAGCTTTAAACCTCGAATATACTAGTATATTATTATAAAGGATCTAGCTAGAATATAAGAAGTTATTATAAAAAGGAATTCGATTTAGAACCAGTTATTTTATAGAAAGGTTTATAAGACGTTTATAGTAGTAATATTCGATTTAATAAGATAAGGAATTAAAGAGTTTTATTAATATCTAGAATTAATAGTAATAAAGCTATTAACTTCGCGGAAGCTAATTATAGAGAATAAGATAAGATATAAGATCCTTACCTTACTACTATGAAGTAATAACGCCTACTAAAATATAACTGTATTTAATACCTAGGCTAAAATCGATCTAAGAAATAAACCTATAATATTTAGTAAAGACTTTACTTAGCTACCTAGAAACTTAGATTAGTAAAAGAATTTCTATAATTAATATAAAGACTTATATTAAAAGAGCTATATACTATAGGAAAGAAAGTTCTCGAAGTAGTAAACGCTATTTATAATTCGCTTTAGCTTATATTTATTTAATTTTAATATACTTTTATAATTAACTAAAAAGCTCGTAGTTTATTTCTAGCGCTATTACTAATATAAAGAGTCTTCTTTACTTTAATATTAATTAATAATAAAAAGTATATAAATACGTTCTAGTAGTTTATTTCTATATAAGTAATATTATTAATAATACTTATACTTCTAATAGTTATTCGAGAAAGGTTAATTATCGAAAGAAGAAGCCCTAGTCTATAAGAGGTAAAATAGTTAGTTAATATAAGTAAGTAATAAGTATATCGAAAGCTATATACTATTCTATTCTATAAAACTAATCAATAAAGAATCTATATTAACTAGGAGATTTCCCCCCTTTTATAAGTACCTTAGTATATCTAATAAATAATATATAGTATTCTATTATTATACCGCGAGCTTATATAACTTATTAGCTATTACTATATTTAAATAGCGTAAAAATTAATTACAATAAATTAATTAAGAAAGTTTTAATTGTGAACGTGTAGAGTGAACCACTGCTTGCTGTGATAAATACTGAGTCAAACCGAACACTACTATAAAGAGCGAACAACTAAGTAAGGAGGGAAGAGAGTCCTAGAGGAACAAGAGCCTATATACACGATTCCTCGTAGCACGCACGTGACGCACGTGACGTGCTACACGTGATCTGACCCTAGTTCCTCCAACTCCGTGAGATTAATCTTAGTTATTCTAATTAACTAGATCTTCTAATCTTAATTAATTAATTAATTATATAATCTAATTAAATTAATTAATATAGGCCGAGGGCTCGGAGGGTACTTGGAGTACTATATAGGTACTTAGCGAGAGTGTCAGGGTAGAGGATTGATTAGATTGTCCGCAAGGAGAGAAGGAGAGAACTCCTCGCGGTGGAACTAACTAAATAACTACAAAATACCCCTGTTCACTCAAACGAGGGTTTAACACGTACAAATCCATTCACTGTAAAACTCGAAATCGAACCTTCACATAAGGCCCCCCCTTATCCTACGAATCTACTGTATAGAAGCAGCGCGAGTAGCTTACAACTCCTGAATAGTAGGCTACAACTTATCAGGGAAAGAGCGATGGAACAGGGCACGAGATGTAGAACCTATAAAGACGTTCGTAAGAGGCTCCTAGGTACTATCATCGTAACCTCGCCACTGAACCAAATATTCGAATTGACTGTCCTAGCGCCTAGAATCGATAATTTTATCGATTGCCCATAGTTCTCGACCACTATTATCAAGGGCCACTAGCATAGCTGGCGGATTATACTGTCCTAGAAGCGGAGTGCCCGTAGCAGGACGTAATAAGTTAGTGTAGAAGATAGGGTAAACAGCTTCTAATTCGACTGGCAGGTCTAGCTTATAAGTATACGAGTTAACCTTCTGAAGGACTCGGAACAGTCCAATAAACTTAGCATCAAACTTTAGAATTGGACAAGCAGATAAGATATTTCTAGTACTTAATAATACTAAATCGCCCACTTGGTAGGCAGGGGCAGGAGTTCTTAAAGTATTAGCTGAAGACTCTATCGAATCCCGAGCAGCGAGGAGATTAGTTCGTAACAAATTAAGGATCTCCTATATCTTTCGTACAAATCGAGTACCAGCTAGTTCTTTTGGCGACATAGACTCCAGGTCTTTTGGTGGTACAAAGCTTAGTCGAGGATAGTAACCGTAGTTCGCAAAGAAGGGTAACATTCCAGTAGAGCTATTTACTATATTCCGTATAGCAAACTCTACTAGAGGGAGATATTATACCTACTTCTTCTAAGCGAAATCTAAATAAAGACAAAGGTACTTCGCCACTAACTTATTTATAATTTCAGTTTAACCATTAGTTTTAGGATAGTAAGCTATCGAGAGTTATACTTGAATTTGTAGTATACCGTAGACAGCTTTCTAAAAGTTAGATATAAACAAGGTCCCTCGATTAGAGACAATTAAGCTAGGAAGGCCGTGGAGCTTCTAAATCTCTTAAATAAAGACGTGAGCTAGATCGGCAGCGGTTATGGTAGTCTTACAAGGAATAATGTAACAGTCCTTAGAAAGTCTGTTAGTCACTACTATTATCTAGTTAAATCCATCAACTCGAGCAAGGGGACCTATAAAATCTATAGATAAGTCGGTCTAACGCTAAAGCGGAAGTAGGAGTGGTTTCAAAGTACCTTAATAACGAAGCTAAGAGTATTTATTACGAGCGCAACTCTCACAAGCTTTACAAAACTAAGCAATATCGTAATATAGCTTAGGCTACTAATAATACCGGGAAATCAACTTAAATAACTTGTTCTGTCCTGGGTAGCTACTCTCTACGGAATCGTAGCTCCTCTAAAGTAGCCACACCCGTAAGTCAGTATCAGGGACGTACAAACGATCTCTAAAGTATAACTAATTATCGCGAATCGCGTACTCCGATAAAGACACTTCTTTAGAGTATGGAGTACAGTTAGCACGATTCATCTCAATAGAGATCCGCTTCCAAAAGGGGTCGTCGGGATAACCTTCCTTAAGCATACAGGTAATCTTTTGGTTATCAGATTCGTTAACCTCGTTAAGTTATACAGGCGACAATCGCAAGGCAGGATCCAAATTGTACCCCTTAAGTAGGGCCTGATCCTGGTATTTTAGGCAGGGGTCGTCCAAGTCTTAGGGCAGATCCTAGGAGCGACGAGTTAAAGAGTCAGGCTTAACAAGGTCTTTTGCGGGGGCTACTTTAATAATAAAGTCGAAAGAAGACAAAAACTCGCTCCAACGTACTTAGCGACAAGTGAGATGCTTAGTAGTCATAAAGTACTTAAGGTTCTAGTGGTCTATAACAACGGAAATAGGGTATTCGACGCTAGCTAGCTCGGCTCGCCAGGATTCAAAAGCTTATACAATTATAAGAAGTTCCTTATCATAGATCTCGTAATTACATTCAGCTGGGTTAAATACCCTAGACATAAACGTAACAGGATGTAAAACACTGTTAAAGTACTAAGAGAGTATTACGGCAGACACAAAATCAGAAGAATCACACTCTAAGACCACTTCCTTAGTATGATCAAAGTATCGAAGGATAGGGGCTGAAATAAAAGCTCGCTTAAGAGTCTGGAACGTATCTTCGCAGTCTAAGTTCTAACACCAAGACACTCCTTGCCTAAATAGGTAGTTAAGAGGTTTGACAATATGCGAAAAGTCCTTAATAAAGCGACGGTAAAAGTTCGAAAAACCAAGAAAAGCTTATAGGTCCTTTAGATTAGATAGCGTCTACCAGCGAACAATTGTAGAGACTTTCTCTAGGTCCATCCGTACGCCCTTAGTGTTAATTATTATACCGAGATATTTGACTTCCTAGACCTCGAAATCACACTTCTTTATATCCAAATTCAGGCTCGCAGCCTGGAGAGTATCAAGCACCCGGTGGACGTGCTCGCGATAGGACTGAAGGTCATCGGAATAGACTAGTATGTCGTCTAGAAAAGTAGTACAAAACATGTCCAAAAATAGACGGAGGACTTCGTTGATTCGAGCCTGAAAAGTAGCAGGTGCGTTAGTGAGACCAAAGGGCATAACAAGGGATTCGAATAAGCCATATCGAGTATTAAAGGTAGTAAGCTATTCGTCTCCCTCTTTCATCCTAATACGATTGAATACAGCAATCACATTAAGCTTCGTAAAGTATTGAGCTTTACTTAAGCGCTGAAGAGTCTCCTAGATCAGTGGAATAGGATACCGATTCTTAATTGTAATATTATTCAAAAGTCGATAATCTACACAAAAGCGGAGACCGCCGCTAGGCTTCTTTGTAAATAAAACTAGTAATGCGGCGGGAGAAGTGCTTGCACGAATAAAGCCCTTGTCTAACTATTCCTTGAGATACTTTCTTAAAACAAGAAGTTCTGGTTTAGACATATTATATAACTTGCTATAAGGCAGGGTCTTATCTAGCTTTAGTTTAATGTGGAGATCGCAATTGCGATGTAGTAGCAGGATGTTAGCTACGTCTCTGTTAAAAAGTAGTAGGTGACGGTAGTAGTGTTGTAGCAAAAGAGAAGCAGGATTAACTGTCGCTTTTGGTCGTAAAGCGATTTCTACGTCTTCTATTAATACGCTACGCAAATAGAGCTCCGAGGCTCTCTGTTGTCAAGTTCTAGGGATATTCAAATCAGGCGAGGGAGAAAAAGACTCCTCCTCTTTCAAAATACGCTCCATCCGCTGAGGGCTATTCAAGCTGTCGTCTAGACGAATCTGACAAGATTCCTTAACTGAAGAGTTGTCTAAATCTATCCTAGATCTCTCTAAATGCTGGTCAATTTCAAAGAGAGACAGAGAGAACACCTCGACTCTATAAGTCTTCGCAAGCTTATAGAAAGCGGTAGCGCCTACTTTCCGCGGCAGTGGTGCTCGTACCTCTTCCCTCACACAAGCAACTTGTATAGTATCTAGGCGCTGTGGTATACAGTGGGCCTTGCAAAATCTAGAGCAAAAGTCGATAACTCGTCCTGTCCAGTCTACGTTCGGGTTGTGAAGAGCTAGCTAAGGCTGTCCTAGAATAATATCGTAGGATGCTAGCGTAGTAACGTAAAACCGTTGCTGACGTTTAACATGCTTACTAATAATCAAATCTAAAGTAACAGTATGTATAACAGTACCCGCAATAGAAGGCTGTCCGTCCGCAATGCGAAGACTTCGTAGTCGAGCGAGTAGTTCTAAAACAAATCCATTTCGTTACGCGTAGGTGGAATCAATAAAGTGTTAAGCTAAAGCACCAGAATCAAGTATATAATAAGTGGTAGAAGTAATATGTAGGTTATCGGTATTCTCAAGGTCTTTGTGAACTACCTTGTAGAGGACTTCTATAACGTTCTTCTACCTATCCTCAAGTAAAGAGATCCTTAATATCTTATTCCTTTTACGTCTCCGACGGCGACTATCGTTAGAGACTACGCTTTTCCCGCTTCCTTCTTTTCCTTCGCTTCCTTAGCCTTCTCTAGCTTAGGACAAGGTATACGTAAGCTATAGTCAGGAGAATCGTAGTAAAAACATAGGTTGTACTTAACTTGATACTCCTTCCGAGCTTTCTTGTCCTCAGCAGTAATAGCACGCTTCTTGTCTTTAATATCCTTCTTAGTCTAAACCACCTTACTCCTAAGTCGTAAAGTATCAATGTCCATAAGGTCGCTAGGGCTATCTGTAGTAGGAGCAGAAGCAGGTGGAACGATAGTAGCTGGCAAGATAGAAGCTGTGGCTCTTTTGCTTAAAAAATTCTCGCTAAAGACCCGTCGGCAGATGTGATCAGCTTCTCGGATAAGGGTAGCGAGATTCTGTAGATTAAGCGTGTCAGAATAGAGCGGGTTTTGTAAAACGCGGTCAGCGACTCAGGAATCTAGGGTATTAAGTAGAAGTGTACAGGCCTTGTATCTAAGCGACTTCGAAGAGGTGCAAAGGGACAAGAACTGAGCAAGGAACTTATCTGTTCTTATATTGCCTTGGTGTAACTTGACAAGCTTAGCAAAGTTGTCGCTTCGAGAATATGGGTTGCCAAAAGTAGTACTAAGGATACTAAAGATACTCTCGACAGATTGTAGAGCTGGGCTATATTGTCCGAGTTTATTAATATACGGATTAATATGCTTGCGTGCTTCGCCTTCTAAAGTGCTTAAAATATAGTTTATACGATCATTCTTAGTAGTCTACTAGTCTCGATTCTGCGAGAGCTTAATTCTTGTGCTAATAAGATAGCTACGAAGCTTAGCGGGGGAACGGAGCTTGCCTCCGAATTTTGCAGGGTCAGGGTATGCCGGGGAACGCGTAACGTAGACTTGTTGTTGTTATTGTTGTTGTGAGGTATTCAATAGTGGGGGTATAGGAGCAACTAGAGCTGTTTAGGTAGTAGTTCGAAGCTTATTATTCTGTTTCTAGAGCTCGACGAATAGGTTATAGAGTTACGTATATTCCTGTTAGAGTTTCTTAGTGTCTTCCTTTGCTTCTTCCTTATCTCGAAGGGCCTCTGCGTATAATTGTTTAGTTACTTCTAAATTCTCTACGATGTCCTTGAATATTTGTTAGAAGGCTTAAGGGTTTCTTTGTACCGCTTCGAGGAGTGTAGCTAGGTCGTTGCGGTGGTAGTAGAGGTTATTAGCATCGAAGTGTTCAGGTTAAGGTTATAGATCTAGTAGTGGATTATTCTAAGCTGCGAATCCGCTAGGTAGTTATAGATTTTGATCTCTAGCCCAGCCCTCGAAGCTAGTATCGAAAGCTTGATTAGCTATAATAGAATACAACGACTATGTCGATCGTATTAGTTCGTAAAAGGCGGACAATATATTAGGGTAGAGGATTGATTAGATTGTCCGCAAGGAGAGAAGGAGAGAACTCCTCGCGGTGGAACTAACTAAATAACTACAAAATACCCCTGTTCACTCAAACGAGGGTTTAACACGTGCAAATCCATTCACTGCAAAACTCGAAATCGAACCTTCACAGAGAGCCCTTATATTATATATATCTTATACTTATCTTAACTAAGAACGTCTCTATAAATTAGAAATAAGTCTCGGCCTAGCTAAATACTAATGGATATACTATAAATTAATTAATTTATATTTCTAGTTTATAGAAACGTTCTTAGATAAGAATAGTATAATAATAAAGTGTTTTACTATAGAAATATTCCTATGTATTAGGAACGTTCCTTAATTATAAGAATATACCCTTATTTCTAAAAAAAAAAAAAAAATTAATTTAATTCGAATTTTATTAATTGTCTAATTAGTTAATTATAAATCTTACTATAAATAAATAATATATTTTACTATAAAGATTTAATTCTCATATACCCCGAGGCTAACTAGTAGCATTTTAAAAGCTTCTCTAAGTATATTAGTAATACTTTAAAATATATATGTTGTTAGCTAATATGCTAACCATGGTTTCCACCGTACGGAACCAACCGGCATGATATAGAACAGGAGTACCTAGGAGTGTATAACAAAGGAGGGGCATATACTAGGGCCATATAAAGCCAGGCTCCTGCCCACAGTAGTACTTAGCTCTCTAGTTATCTGAATACAGCTCTTCTGGCCCCTGGCCTTCCATCCACATTCCTAATAACAATATACTATTAATCTAATTAATTAGATTAAATAAATGCCTCTTAATCTATTTAATTACAATTTAGTTAATTATTAATTAGATAATAGAGTAATTTATTCTTACGCTACTTATAAGTATACTTAGTTATTTTCTCTTATTTCTACCTATAAGTATACTGAGTTTTTTTTTATTACTCTTAGTATTACTAATAATTAGTTACTTATTAGTTAGTTACTATGACTAAACCGGATTTAGTAGTTTAGTTATATAATTTCTAGCTTACCGGTAATTTATAACGGTTTAGTTATAAATGCGACGGTTCTGACCGTCACGTGCTATCTCAGCCTTGACTAGCGTGGCTTGGCATCACACCTTGTATTTAGACTCGAGCTCCCTCGAGCTCTCCTCTTCTCTTCAGCTTAGAATCTTCGAATAGACAGTTCCACAGTGCCAAACTTACACCTGGCGTAGTCGTGCATTCGTGTGCGGTCCATCAGCTGTGCGTGTCGTCACAATAAATATATATAATAACCGGTTTACTAATAGTTCTTAATAGTTTTAGTATTCTACTTAGTTATCCTACTTAGTTATTATATACGTAATAGAGTTAATACTATTCTAATATTCCTATCTATATTATCTATTTATATTATCTAACTACTCCTATTTATTATCTAACTACTACTATTAATACTACTACTAAACCTATCTAGATATATCTTAATAATCGATCGCTTAGATTATAGGAATCGGAAGTATAAATAGCTTCTTTTTTAATTTACAACTTTATAAAATCACGGTTACTACTAGTAACCGACGGTTACTATTATACTACTAGATAACTACTATAACTATTAGATAACTACTAATAAGAACATTTTAGTTTAGTTATACCCTAATCTTAATAGATAACTAACTATTACTAATACTAATTACTCTTTTCTATTTCTACCTATAAGTATACTTAGTTGTTTTTTTTATTCTTATCTATAACCTCTATGTATATATAATTTTAGTAAGTAATTCGAGCTATAAAATTATGGAAATAAGTAAAAACTACTACGTAGAAAAGATTTATAATTTATATATAACCGCGGATATTTTAGTAACTATTTATATACAACCGGGTATATATAAGGTATAGATAGCTGAGCGTATATAAAAAAGTATATATAGTATAGACTCCCGTAAATCTATACCTTATATATACCCGTTTCTACCAGGTTATTATATATAGTTTATAGTCGTTATTATTACTAAGAGAGAAGGGCTAAATTACCTTAGTAAATAGATAAAAATAAATTAACTTTAACTCTGTGATTCTCTTAACGTAGTAATATCGTGTAATTTCAAAGTAATTGTGATTTTCGAACCGTTATTATTTACCTTGGAGTATATTCTTGCCCTCTCAAAATCACGGAGTCATGGCACCCCATTAGGGCCCCATAAACTCCATTGGGGGGTTTTTTTTTTTGGAAAAACCAACCTACCTATGGAGCGGGCGTTCAAAAAGTCCCCCACCCCATTCAGAGTGGTGGGTGGGGACTCTATAGGAAATGGGGAATTTTTCGGTAGCCTACCAAGGGGAGACCAGATGAGATCTAAGACCGGCGATCTCACTCTACCCCGTCTCGGATTGCTGTATGTTAAAAGTTGTAGCACAAGCTCAAGCACAGCAGTCTCTTTTGTTTTCTTGTTTATGTTGTGTATTAAGGTTAGTAAATAGCTATGCAAGTCGCCATCTAGGCTTTTTTCTTTCCGTCGTCACAGTAGTACAAGACAAACGTTTACAGTCAACGTTACGCAAGAAAAGATTTCATTATTTTACGTATCTGGTACGCGTGTTATGCTCGAACTAATAGCTTGCTGACTCCAATGATTAGCAGACTTGATAACCTAGAACTTTTGGCTATACCGAAAACTGTTACCGCACGATTCAAAAACATCTCGACAATGTTGACTACCGCTGACAACAACAAGCAATGTTACGAATCTCCCAGATGTGGAAAAGGATCCACCCGAGACAATACTACGTCGATACAAGCTTCTCCTACGGAGATCATGGGAGAACTTTCGGCTGATGAACGTGACCAACGCCCAAGTGCACATCAGAACCTGGAGAGCGAGTATCCTCTGGCCGTGTCCAGAAACTTTGGGCTTTTTCCCTCATCTCCAGAGTCTCCAGAGTCTGAAGGCCCTAGGACTTTTGAGCAATCGTTCGCCCAACAATATATGTGGTCCTGGGTTAAGTTGAAGTTGACATTGCCATGGTATCTATTGCCGTATACAATACGGTTTCGAGGACCACTGCAGCTCGACGCTTTGAACAGAGCAATTCTCACCTTGGAACGCCGCCACGAAACCCTTCGAACGACCTTTACATCTGTCAACGGTGTGAAAGTACAGACTGTTCATCCGTTCAAAGCGAAAAAGCTCGAGGTCATCGACATATCATCATCCGGTGAATTTCACCTTGATCGTGTGTTACACTTAGAGCGGACGACCCCTTTTAACCTAGAGACTGAGCCTGGATGGAGGGTCTCTATCTTCCGCTGTGCCAATCAAGACCATATTCTATCTATCACTATGCATCGCATAATATCCGACACTTCGTCTCTTCATATTGTTCATAGAGACTTGGCAACATTCTATTCCGCTGCAATCAGAGGACAGGATCCACTCTTAGTCATGCAGCCTCTACCTATTCAGTATTGCAACTATGCCCTTTTGCAGAAGGAGCTCAGCCAATTGGAATATAAGAGGCAGATTGAGCATTGGGAAGTGCAGCTAGAAGGT
Organism: Hymenoscyphus occultus; assembly: GCA_900536445.1. NCBI lineage: Eukaryota > Fungi > Ascomycota > Leotiomycetes > Helotiales > Helotiaceae > Hymenoscyphus > Hymenoscyphus occultus. Next base: position 13,810 of record UNPT01000428.1, read on the forward strand.
AGCCGACCAGCAGAGCTACTATGTGACAAGCCTCGGCAGACCATCTTGTCTGGGCAGACAGCTATTGAACATCTTGCAATCAAGAGCACAGTTTCCGAGAATTTGCAGCGGTTCTGTGAAGCAGAGCAAGTAACACAGTTTGCTGCACTGCTCGCAGCGTTCAGGACTGCCCACTATCGCCTGACCGGGACGAGCGACGCAATAATTGGGACGATCAACACCAACCGTGACCAAGAGGGAACAAAAGATATGATAGGACTGTTCACCAGCACGCAATGCTTTCGAATAAAGATTGATGGAGGAGAGTCTTTTCAGGAAGTGGTCCGCCAGGCTCATGCAATTACTGCTGAGGTTGAAGCCTCCACTAAGCAGCAGGTTCCGTTAGAGCTTGTCGCAGAACTACAAAATGAAAGAGATATGGTTCCCCACCTACCAGCCCATATTTTGTTTGCTGTTCACTCTGAGACAGACCAAGATAAGATTTCATTTGAGGGTGTCCAGACGGAGCCCTTAGCATTGCCAATAACGTCAGCGTTTGATCTTGAGCTTCACTTTTACCACGAAGGCAATGTTCTCAGAGGAGAGACTGTATTTTCAAAAGACCTCTTCGAGCATGAAACAATCAAGAAAATGCTGGGAGTTTTCCATAAGGTTCTTGAGCGAGGCCTTGCCGAACCTGGGACTGCAGTATCGTCTTTGGGATTATTGGCCAGCGAAGACTACACTATCCTTGACCGCATGGGTCTCCTTCATATTCAGACTACAGACTACCCTCGAGATGCAAGCGTCGTTGAAATCTTCCGCCGACAGGCTATGGCTACTCCTGACAGAGTCGCTGTTAAAGATTCGTCAACCCAGCTGAGCTATGCTCAACTAAACCAGCAATCGGAAGTAATCGCTATGTGGTTAGCACGCCTGTCACTAGCACCAGAAACCCTGGTTGGAGTACTTGCACCTCGATCCTGGCAAACCATTGTTGCTTTTATAGGCATTTTGAAAGCCAATTTGGCTTATTTACCATTCGACACTACGACTCCCTCTGGCCGTATGGCGACCATTCTGTCATCTATTAAATGTTATAAGATCATCCTAGTTGGATCAGATGTGCGAATTCCTACTACCTACGAGGATGTAGAATTTGTTTCCATAACTGACGTCTTGAATGATCACGATCAAGGTCCTGCCAACTTTCGACAAATCGAAGCATCCGCAAACCCTTCACCTACTAGTCTCGCGTATGTGATGTTCACTTCGGGATCAACTGGTCGACCTAAGGGCGTCATGGTCGAACACCGCGGCATAGTGCGGCTGGTCAAAGGGAGCAATATGGCAGACTGCCTACCTGAATGTGCAACCATGGCCCACCTGACTAGTATTGCCTTTGACAACTCTACCTGGGAGATATACGCCCCTCTACTGAACGGCGGAACTTTAATATGTATTGATGCCACGACAGTCTTGGATTCCAGACTTTTGGGCAGAGTCTTCTCTCAAGACGGGGTACAGTCCGCTATGCTCACGCCTACTCTGCTCAAGGAACATCTAATTGAAAACCCTAATACAATTGTTGCATTGGATATGCTTTGTGTTCAAGGGGAACGAGCTAATATTGAAGATATGCAGATGGCGCTGAAGCTCACAGGAGGCACGGTCATCAATGCATACGGTCCAACAGAAAATTCGGTCACAAGTACGTTCTTCGTATTCTCAGCCCTAGAATGCTGCAACAACGGCGTTCCAATCGGTCGTGCCCTTAGTAATTCAGGTGCATATGTCATGGATAAAAACCAACAGCTTGTCCCGCTTGGCGTTATCGGCGAGCTCGTTGTTACGGGCGATGGTTTGGCCAGAGGATACATGGATCCACAAGCAAATGCGGACCGGTTTATATCGATCCTGATTCAAGGTGACTTAGTCAAAGCCTATAGAACAGGCGACTACGTTCGTTATCGTCCAGCAGATGGCCAGCTCGAATTCTTCGGGAGGATAGATGGACAAGTCAAGGTCCGGGGGAATCGTGTCGAGTTAGGAGAGATTGAGCATGTTCTTCACAGCCACGATTGCGTCGCTGATGCTGTTGCCATGATACAAAACGATAGTCAAGATACGCGTCTTACTAGCTACGTTACAATTCGCGATATCCGGCCGGGTAGTGTTGAAGAATCACATCTCGTCGAAACTTGGCTAGATCATTGGGATGTTGAAACGTATACGCCTGTGAATAAGGTGCGGCTCGATGAGATAGGAAGAGACTTCATTGGATGGACTTCAACATACACCGGAAGTGACATCGATAGGACAGAGATGAACGAGTGGCTGGGTGAAACGATTGATACCATACTCGATGGTGGTGCTGCCGGAAATGTCCTTGAGATAGGAACAGGCTCAGGAATGATTCTCTTCAACTTAATCGAAGGTCTAAAAAGCTATGTTGGTCTTGAACCGTCCGAGAGAGCTGTGGACTTCGTCACCAAGGCAGTTAAGTCAGTTCCTACACTCGCGGACAAGGTTTTCATACATAGAACCACAGCAGGAGATGTTGGCCAGCTGGAAATATCTGTTTTGCCCGACATAGCAATACTGAACTCGGTGATTCAGTACTTTCCCAGCCAGGATTACCTCTTGAGGGTTCTACAGAGTCTTATCAACCTCGGTATCAAAACACTTTTCATAGGTGACATTCGATCTTACGCTCTACAAAGAGAATTCTTGGCTGCGAGAGCACTCTTCATCTCTGCAAAAAGCAACGTAAGCAAAGATGAATTCCGACGCATAATGGCTGAAATGGAGAAAGCCGAGTCAGAGCTGCTTCTTGATCCAGCTTTTTTCACGTCCTTATCAAGTCGTCTACCCAGAATTAGCCACGTCGAGATTCTGCCCAAGAGGATGCACGCCACCAACGAGCTCAGCTGCTATCGCTACGCTGCCGTAGTACATATTGACAGGCAGTGTCAGCGACAACATGAGCAAATACATGAAATCAGTCAAGAGAACTGGATCGACTTCATGGCAGAGAATCTGGACCGTCAATCACTCTGTGAGCGCTTGCACGCCTCGTCTGCTTCCTCAGTCGTAGCCATGTGCAATATCCCTAATGGTAAAACCATCCTCGAAAAGACCATTCTCGATTCACTCGATAATGATGATGAAGGTAAAGATTTGCAGAGTTCTAGCCATTGGATAAATTCTTCACGTCAAAAAAGCCGGCATTGTCCTTCACTTTCAGCGGTTGATATAGTTTCACTTGCTCATCAAACAAGCTGGAAAGTCGAACTAAGCTGGGCTCGACAGCATTCGCAGCGTGGTGGCCTCGATGCGATTTTTCATCGTTATGAATCTACGACCAGTGGAGATAGCAGAGTCAAGTTCCGATTCCCGGCCGATGATGAGGGTCGACCATATAAATCTCTCAGCAGCCAGCCACTCCGGCGGCAATTGAAACAGAAGGTTCGAGACCAGCTTCATAAAGTACTGAGGGATAAGCTGCCGTACTACATGGTTCCGCAGGTGATTACATTTTTAGACAGGATGCCCGTCAACCAGAATGGCAAGGTTGATCGTCCGGCCCTTGCTGCCAGTAGTCAAAGCCAGAGGCCGAAACGAGGGCAAGTTCAACAGCCTATGTCTTTTGAAGAAGCTACGATGCAGAGAATATGGAGCGAAGTGCTCAATATCGACAAAGCTGTAATTGGGCGTCATGATAGCTTCTTCAATCTCGGAGGAGATTCGATTGCCGCAATGCGACTTGTCACCGAGGCTCGAAAGGTCGGTATCAAGATGGCAGTAGCGGACATCTTTCGTCATCCAATACTGCATGATCTTACCAGCCAGAGCGGGCATGTAGTCGACATGTCTCTCAACGACATTGGCCCATTTGCCCTCCTTGGCGATGAGTCCAAGAACGCTTCATTCTTGGAGGACATCTCAAGCTATTACCATCTGGACCTCGCCACCATACAAGATCTATACCCATGCACACCTCTCCAAGAAGGCCTGATATTTTTATCATCGAAGCGTCCAGGCGACTACATGAGGCAGGCTGTCATTGAACTGTCCGATGTTATGTCAGAAAAGAAGTTACGCAGGGCGTGGGAAGCCGTGGTTCGTGCACTGCCAATCTTGCGTACCAGAATTATCCAACAGGACCGTCTAGGTCTGTTGCAAGTAGTCCTAGACGAGACAATATCTTGGATTGACTCAAGTGCAAGTGGACTAGAGGCGTATCTTATTGCCGATAAGAAACAGTCGATGGATTTAGGCCAACCGCTCTCCCGCTATGCGCTTGTCAAAGATGAAACGGGGCTTCCCAAATGGTTCGTGTGGACGACTCATCACGCACTCTATGATGGTTGGTCACTGAATCTTATTCTAGAGAATGTGTACCGAGCATACCAGGATGAGTCTATCAAGATCGAGCCAGGCCCCCAGTTCCAAGCATTCATCAAATACATTAAAGACCAAGACGACCAAGAGACCACTACATACTGGCAAAAGGTCTTAGCCGACTGCAAATGCGTAACATTTCCAAGCTTACCACCATCCATGGAGCAGCCTATGGCAGACACAATCATCAAGCATTATCTTCCACACCCACAGTCTCTGTACGGAGGCATCACAACCTCCATCCTGATCCGTGCCGCCTGGGCTCTAGTTCTGGGGCGCATGACCAATTCAGACGATGTCGTTTTTGGTGTTACCATTTATGGCCGGAATGCACCTGTGCCTGGCCTTGATAAAATGACTGCGCCGACAATAGCAACAGTCCCTGTTCGCGTTCAAACGGACAAAAAGCAGACATGCTCAGAATATTTGCAGGCAGTGCAGCAGGATGGCACAGAGATGATCCCTTTCGAGCAGACAGGGCTCCAAAGAATTGCCCAGACTTGTTCGGCTGGTCAACAGGCTTGCAAGTTCCAGACTCAGCTTGTCATTCAGCCACAAGCCACTAGCTCTACTCCGTGTCCATTTGGCAAGTGGCAAGAAGGTAGTGAGGAAAAAGGGTTTACGACGTACGCATTTACACTTGAGATATGCCTCAGCCAAGATAAGACCACAGCGATAGCAATGTTTGATTCAAGAGCGATCGAGCCATGGCTGGTGCGCAAGATGTTGCAGCGATTCGAATGGGTGATGCATCAGCTTTCCCAGGCAGCTCCCGAGATGGCGTTGTCCGAAATTGAGATGTCAGTGCCCGAGGATTTGGAGCTGATCTGGAAATGGAACGAATCAGTCCCGGCACAGATCGAAAAGTGCGTTCAGGACATAATCCAAGTTAACGCTCAAACCGATCCTAACGCCGCAGCTGTTTTCGCATGGGATGGCGAACTGACGTATGGACACCTAGATGAGCTCGCTACGAAATTAGGAGACGAGCTTATCGACCTTGGAGTTGCGCCCAATGTTTTAGTACCTCTATGTTTTGAGAAGTCTATCTGGGCCGTCGTTGCCATACTAAGCGTACTGAAGGCGGGTGGCGGCTTCGTCCTGCTCGACCCATCCCTTCCAGAACAACGACTTCGGGGCATTGTCCAGCAAGTGAAAGGAAACTTAATCCTGTCGTCTGCCTCAAAGGAGCATCTGGCTTCTCAGCTGGCTCCGAGGACAATCACTCTTAGTTGGCATCTCTTCGCAGTCCTAGCTGATCGAGCAAGTCCCCACATTCAACGTGAACCACCATCACCGTCATCTATTCTATATGTAATGTTCACGTCAGGTAGCACGGGGATGCCAAAAGGCGTGGTAATAACCCATTCGAATATGGCTTCAGCGTTGGAACACCAAGTCAAGCTTCTAGGGTTGACGAAAGAATCGAGACTCCTTGACTTTGCTTCGTATAGCTTTGATGTGTCCGTCAGCAACATTTTCACAGTTTTAGCTGCAGGTGGTTGTCTGTGCATTCCGAGTGAGGAAGATCGAAGGGATAATCTAGAGCAGAGTATAGTATCCTTGAGTGTCAATGCCCTTGATTTAACGCCTTCTGTTGCTCAGCTTCTATCTCCTGCTAGGTTGCCAGGGGTACGTTCGTTGACCTTGGGCGGCGAACCTTTGCGCCTCGCAGATATCGAGCAGTGGTGGGGAAAGGTCCAGGTCCGTAACGCGTATGGACCAAGTGAGTGCACTCCAACGAGCACAATCAATCACGAAGCCTCTAGCCTGGCAGATGCAACTCATATTGGAAAAGGTGCTGGATTGGTAACTTGGGTCGTAGACCCAGACAACCACCATGAGCTACTCCCACCTGGATGTACAGGAGAACTACTACTTGAGGGGCCGCTCATCGGTCACGGCTATCTTGAGAACCCGGACAAGACAGCAGCTTCCTTCATTGAAGAGCCGATATGGCTGCAGCAGGGGTCTCCTAGTCGGCCAGGACGTCATGGGCGACTGTATAAGACAGGTGACCTAGTGAGATACAATGAGGATGGGAATTTGACATTTGTATGTCGAAAAGATGAACAAGTCAAGATCCGAGGGCAACGGGTAGAACTTGGAGAAATCGAGCATGTCCTGCGCAGTCAAGAGTATGTAGATGATGCCGTTGCTATTGTGCAGCATGACGACAGGCAGGAGGCCTGGATTGCCAGCTTTGTCACGGTCCGCGATCTTGATGCTATACAGGAGAAACAGCCATGCGATGACGAAGAAGCGCAGCAACAGGTCAAGTTGTGGGAGAACCAATTCGATGGCGATACCTATGTTTCTATCGAATCAGTCCAACCCAACACCATCGGAAGAGACTTTGTAGGATGGACCTCTATGTATGATGGAAGCGAAATCGATACTGGCGAGATGAATGAGTGGCTAAATGATACCATTCAAACGATTCTGCGTAGCGGCGGCCCAGCTAGTCATGTCCTTGAGATAGGCACAGGTTCTGGCATGATCCTCTTCAACTTGGCTGATGAAGTACAAAGCTACGTTGGGTTGGAGCCATCGCAGCGAGCGGTTGATTTTACTGCCAAGGCAGCTAAGTCTATTCCAACCTTAAGCGAGAAGGTCAAGCTTTTCAGGGCGACAGCGGCGGACATTCCTCGGCTCGCGTTGGACACGCCCCTTGTCCCCAACGTCGTCGTACTGAACTCCGTTATCCAGTATTTTCCTAGTCAAGAATATCTTCTAAGGGTAATCAAGGATCTCATCGAGTTAGGAAGCGTCAAGACAATTTTCTTCGGCGATGTTCGCTCCTATGCACTGCACAAAGAATTTCTAGCTCTCAGAGCACTGCATATCAATAGGAACGCAAACAAAGATGAAATTCGGCGAATAATCGCTAACTTGGAGAAAACCGAACCGGAATTGCTCGTTGACCCGCGCTTTTTTACAAGTTTGCCAAGTCGTTTGTCAGGTCACGTCGAGCACGTCGAGATTCTGCCCAAGATAATGAATGCTTCTAACGAGCTAAGCTGCTACCGCTATGCCGCAGTAGTGCATCTTCGCTCACGACATCTCGAGCAGCGTACGCAACAGGTAGAGGAGATTCGCCAAGAAAGCTGGATCGATTTCACCAAGCAGGGACTGAGCAAGCAATCGCTCTTGGATCTCTTGAACTGCACATCCATGTTAGCTGCTATTGCTATCAGCAACATTCCTTACAGCAAAAATATATTTGCAAGGGACCTCATAGACTCACTTGAAAACCAAGGAAGTGAAACTCCAAGTCAGAGCGATTGGCTCTCAGCCCTGCGTCAAAATGCGCAGCATTGCCATTCACTCTCTGCCATTGACCTGGTCCATCTAGCGCAACACGCAGGCTACCGGGTCGAAATCAGCTGGGCTCGACAGCATTCGCAACGCGGCGGCCTAGATGCTATCTTCTACCGGAACAGTAGTGAAAGCAGGATCATGTTCCGTTTCCCCGCTGACCATCAGGATCGGGCTTACCATATGCTTTGCAGTCAACCCTTACGAAACCATATGGAGACCAAGATCCGGACCAATCTTGGGAAGAAACTACAGGCGCAGTTACCTTCCTATATGTTGCCGCAAATGATCCAAATAGTGGATAGAATGCCGGTCAGTCAGAACGGTAAAATCGATCGTCGGATGCTTGCAGAGAGCATTAAGACGCAGACGACAGGACGAGGAACGAAGCATCGCCAGCCATCAACCGCTATGGAAAAGAAAATGCAGAGAATATGGTCAAGCGTTCTCCAGATCGAATCCGACTCAATTGGCGTAGATGATGGGTTTATCCAGCTTGGAGGCAACTCCTTGGATGCCATGAAAGTTGTTACTGTGGCTCGTCGGGCTGGCATTAACATCGCCGTAGCCGATATGTTTCGCCATCCAACGACCAGCATCTACCGCTTACTACAACCTCAACCAAGCGACCAACTTGACGGAAATGCCCCCATCTCGGCAGATCTCATGGCTGAAATTGCTCGATATGACGCTCGCATTGCTTCTGTCCAGGCTGGAAACGCAGCAAGCTCTCATGGGGTCGATGATCATCCACAGGCTCATCCTCAGGAGCTGCTCACTGTACTTCTGACTGGAGCGAATGGGTTTATCGGTACGCAGATCCTGCGCCAGCTTCTCGAACACAGTCGAGTTGGTCGCGTCGTTGCTATCGTGAGAGGCCAATCAGCAGATCAGGCCACGCAACGAACCATTGATGCCGCGAGGAAGGCACAGTGGTGGACCGTCTTTCACCAAAACATGCTGGAAGTTTGGCCGGGAGACCTGTCCGCACCACACATGGGACTTGATCCTACCAAATGGCGCCTGGTGGAAGAGGGAAAAACGGTTGACATCATCATACACAATGGCGCTTCGGTCCATTTCATGAAGAGCTACGCGGCCTTAGAAGCAGCCAACGTGAATTCCACGGCAGAAATGCTCGGTATTGTCGCCTCGAATTCTCGCATGAAGTTCGTGTACGTGTCTAGTGCCCGACACCAGGAGCCCACGGAGGAACAAGAAGGCGATGTAGCCCGAGAGATCGCGATCAACTCTAATGGCTACAGTCAGACCAAATTCGTCGCTGAAGCTCTGGTAAGACGCGCTGCGCTCCGCAGCTCCCACGTGCACGGCCACGGGCCCCACGGGCGAAATCAGTTTGCTGTTGTGAGCCCCGGTCTTGTCATCGGCACGCCAACGGAAGGCGTTGCCAACGCTGATGACTGGATCTGGCGACTCGCGGCAGCCTGTATTCGAGTAGGCGCATATAATGCTGATAACTCTGACAAGTGGATTCCTATTTCCGACGCGGCCGCTACTGCCACGACCATCATCAACACCGCTTTGGATCCTTCATCCAAGACCATGACGCAAGTGAGGGGCGGCATGACATTGGGCGACTTTTGGGCAACCCTTACATCAACGGGCTATAAGCTGGAGGCTAGGGGTGCGTTGGAGTGCACGGCTGCTATTCGCCAGGATATTCAGGATAGCAAGGAGACACATCCACTCTGGGCCTTGACGGACATGCTCGAAAGCCTGGAGGAGACAGAAAAATCCAAATGGGCCACGAGCTGGCGCGAAAATGGTGTCTCTCTTGTCAGGCTGAAAGTAGCATTAAGGAAGAGCGCAGAGTTTTTGAGTAAGGTCGGGTTTTTTCCATTGCCTAGAACGACTACCGCGGCTGAAGTCCAACCAATAGCTATGAGTGCTTTCTTCAGGTCAGGCATTTGAAGACATGGTTGGTTGACGGGATCTAGCGGTCGGCATTGAGGTAAATTTATTTATTTATTTATTTCTATTTAACGTCCGGCGGATACTAACACCTAAAGGCTAGCTCCTAGGTAATTCCTAGACAGGACAAAGGACGCTAGGGGGGAAAATCCCCCCTAGGCTACAGGGGTCGCAAATAGGAAAGCCTATCTACTAGTGACAGTTTAAAGAGAGACCCCACTTCCGGGAAAACTCCTATATATAGTTACAAGAGAGAGCAGTAATAGACAAAGGAAATAAAGATATAGAAAAGAAAATAAGGCTACAGAAGGGTACTTATAGGGAAGACTAAGTAGTGACTACGTCTGTCCGAAGAGGGCAGATCTTATTAAAGAAGTTAGTCTTTAAGAGGAGCTCACGAAAGAGGGTCTCTGATCAAGGGCCAAAGAGGATTCTAGGGTCTCGCTTAGCTCTTGCTACTAGCGTCGGTGCTATTTGTTTAACCCGACGGCAGTAGAGTAGGTAGAACGGCGTCTTCTCTTTCCCGCATAAGCAATCGCTCGAGGTGAGTAGCGTATCGAGGTGTCGGAATCGGACGTGGTACACTATAAAGTCCCCGTGGCCGGACCTCGAGGCGATTAGCCTTCCGAGGAAGTCTCGGGGAAGCTTTAGTAAGGGCGGTTTAGCGACCCAGGTTAGAAGCCCTAGCCTCTTATACAATGCTAGAAGCGTTATTTGCCAGAGCTTACAGGCGAGCTCCTTACTATTTTCCCTGATACCTCGCTTAAGGGTCGCTATACAAAGCAGGAGGGTAGAAGGGGGGGGGTTGCGAGCGCCGAGTCCTACTACCTTGTCGGCTATCTCATTCCCGGGGATGCCAATGTAGCTAGGGCACCACCTAGTGCCAATCTTATTAGGAAAGACGGTTGTATATTAGTAGACCCTACTAAAGACTTCCTATGAGGAGCCGAGGGACTGGTAGGTGAGCTTAGGGTTAGGGTCCCCTGAGTCGAGCCGAGAGCCATCTATATAGACAACTAGGTCGAAGGGTAGAACTGTTCGTAGAAAGGAGAGGAAGTCTGCCTTATATTGTTCCTTATTACCGAGAGGAGAGGGACCCACTACCTCAGCGAGTCTTTTAGCTCTGTCGAACCCTCTTAGCCACGGGGCTAGCTGTATCGGGTCTATTGTCTCAGAGACTAGAAGGGTCCGTCGCTGTCTATAGAGGAGCCTTGTACTACTACAAGGGTTGTCTAGACATCTCTTTAACGGGTGTAGAGGATCAAGTCGTCTAATTCTCGCTTCCAGCCCTTCGCTCTTAGCGATTAGTGTGATTTCAGGGGCAAGAAACCCAGCCTCCTTTAGTAGGACTGATGTCGGGGTAGTCTTATAGACTAGAAGGACTACCCTGCCGCACTTACTCACTACCTTGTCTAAGGTTGAGAGGTGACGACTAATCCCGTTGCTAATTGGCTTCCTTCCTTAGCCTTGTAGTCGGGTCCGCCCCGGGAACCAGGTCTCGCTCCCGAAGTAGGCGATCGAGAGGATACAGGCCGTAGCCGCCTGCTTTAGAAGGTAGGGGTTTGAGCCTCGAACTGTGTTTGTAGTACTCTTTAGCGCGTTAGCGATAGTCGTAGCCTTAGCCGCCATTCGCTTAACGTGTCCATAGAAGGATAGCCGAGAGTCGAAGTAGACTCCAAGCCACCGAAGCTCCTTACAAGCGAGGATCACCCTCTCTCCAACTTTAATAGAAGGGGGGGGGGCGGATACCCCTGCCCCTCTGTCGCCTTTTCCGAGAGAAGTACATTAGCTTAGACTTATTGCTATCAAAGGTGACTCCCTCCTCGGCACCCTACCTAAGGGCGGCCTCTACTTGTCTTATAAGGCTCCTCGTATTCTCTACTTCACTAGCTCCTATAGCTAGAAGCGCAACGTCGTCGGCGTAGCCAAACCTCTGTAGTATAGGCAAAGCCCCTATTCCAGGGGTAAAAAGTAGCTGTATATATAACATAAACAGAATTAGGGATATAGGTGAGCCCTACGGGAGGCCGCACTTAAGAGGGGTCTTGTCGCCGGTTTTTCCGTCAAGCTTAATCCGTACAGTTCTGTTAGAGAGAAATGGGGTAGCCCAAGCTATAACCCCTCTCGGCCACCCTTGTTCGCGTAGCCTTCTAATAAGACGGCCAGGTAGGACCGCGTCGAACGCCCCTTTTATGTCAAGGGTAAGAAGAGAGGCTTCCTTTGCCCTTGCTTAGAGCTCCCTATATATCGTAAGTAAGACAGGTAGTTAGGTCTGTAGCCGCTCTAAGAGGGAGGGCGCTAAACTGGTTAGGGCCGAGCACTTCTCGCTTAATTGCAATCCACGACATTCGTTTAGCAAGGAGCCTCTCTAGCCCTTTTCCTGGTACAGAGAGGAGCGAGATGGGACGGTAGGCTCTCGGGGACGATTTATCCTTCTTATTTGGCTTAGGGATAATAGTAACAATCGCTGACCGAAAGGCCCTAGGGTAGTACCTTACCTCGAGGCAGCCCTTGTATAAAGCTAAGACTAGGTGGGAGATTTTAGGCCAAGCTAGCTTAAAGATCCCTGTTACTAACTCGTCTTCTCTAGGGGCTGTGGACGCCTTGCCTAGGATCGATTCCGTAACCTCTAGTAGGGTAATAGGGGCCTAGGGTAGCTGGCAAGTAGGAACAGTAGAGGAGTCGAACGGGATATCTCCGACCTCGGCCTTGTTTATAAGGAGGTCTTGTATAAGGATCTCTTGCTTTTCTTTAGCAGAGAAGCCAATCCGCCCGTCTATACTCCTAAGAGGAGGGGACTTATAGGACTCAGTGCTTCGGTGCCACTTACAGATCTTAAAGACGTCCTTACTCTCGATAGCTCTATCGATTAGGTCCCTAAAGTATAGACCTTTAGCCTTTCGGATCTCTTTACGTAGCTTCTTTCGAGTAGAGTCTATTCCTTCTAGGTTACTAACTCGTCTGTCTCGCTTAATCTAGCTAGCGAGGGCCCGGCACTCCTCTGACCACCAGGGGTGTCCAAAGCCGTGGCCAAGACTACGCTTCGCGCTAGCTTGATAGCCGCTATATAGCGCACCCGTGATATAGGAGGCGAGGGAGTCTAAGTCGCTTGCTTAAGGCTGGTCCGGAAGCTAAAAGAGCTAGTCGGGGTCAAGCTTAGTCTTAAGGGTCGAGTGAAAGGCAAGGTGGCTTATTGAGCTAAACTTAAGTGGTGGGCTTATAAGAGTAGGGTTACCGATCCAAGGTAGCTAGGTTAGACACGGGAAGTAGTCCGAGTCGTAATCAAAGGCTAGGTTAACCTCAGTAGAAGCTCCCTTTTGAAGCAGTTCGCTAGAGCAGAAGGCTAAGTCTAGGGTATTGCTAAGCGAGTACGTTTGGGTTCTAGGGGGGGTAAGGAGTTGTAGACCTCTATTTTCCGCCTAGTCGACAAGCCTAGAAGGTAGAGGGCTTTCCTGTCCAAGGTATTCTAGCTGCTAAGTACGGCTCTTTATATTAAGGTCCCCCGCTAGAAAGAGAGGCCCTCTCTCTAGAGACCGAGATCCTATAGTAAGCTCAAGAGCGTTCCCCGCTCCTATAGCGCCGACTGGGGCGTTATAGACGTTAAGTACCCTTAGCGGGGGGCCAACTAAGGGATATATTTCGAATAGGACAAAGTCCCTGCCTTGTATGCCGGCGCTAGTCGGGGAGCACTGATTAGCCTTTAGCTCAGCTCCTTTACGTATAAAGGTAAGGGCTCTTGGAGGGCCGGCCACCCAGTCGCAAATAGGCGCTAGGCACTCGTAGTTCGGGTGCCACTTTGTAATTCGCCGCTCTATCTCCCTAAGGTAGATGTAGGGCTCTTAGACAAGGATAATATCTACTCGGCTCTTATGGGCAAGCTGTAGAAGGAGTTCTTGGTAGTCGGCCGACTTGTAGACGTTGATTTGTTAGATCTATAGGCATCGGTTCCTCTTTGTCTAGTGTCCTACTATTATAGAGTCGGAGAGGGGGGAGCTAGCATAGTAGGAGGCCCTACTTTATCTAAAGGCAGAGGGGCGGAGCTAGAGCGCCGTAGAATAGCCCTGGGGGTACAGGGGGGTTCTATACTTGTGTCGGAGGTCTAGCAAGGCGACTCCTTCTCCTCGCGCCTCCTTATCTCGTTATAGGCCTGCTATATAGTAAGTCTGTTCTCCCTAGAAGGGGGTTTTCCTAGCCTAGAGGGTCTAAGCTAGCATTTCGCGTCGTCCGCCGCGTAGGGTCTGTAATAGTGTAGACATCGTATCCGACAGCTAGAGTACGTAATATATTAAGGGTATAGGGTTTCAGAGTACTTTCCGCTCCCGCATAGCTAGCACTTCTTATTCTTTCCGCAAATTCGGGTATTATACCAATCCTAGTACGTTATACACTATACCCTCTTAGAGATCTTAGGAAGTCTCTTAATATAAACCCTCCTACCTAGGATCGGGGCCATAGAGGGGAGAGGTGTAGAGGTAGTAATATTCTTTATATTGATAAAGACAGTCTAGGCAGTATATAGCCGTAGGGGGTCTAGTAAGGCCGTCGTTAGCTGAGCTCGGGCAGGAGTAACTCCAAGCCTCTCAGATATAGCAGTAATAAGGTCTTCCCCGGTAGTCGGGCGAAGGGTAGTCTTAATAGAGCCCTTCTCTGTTATAACTGCTATCTCGAATAGCCGAGGGACATTCGAGAAGAGAAAGGGGGTCTAATCCTAGGCGGCCTCGATTCGAGCGGCTAAGAATAAGGTCTATATGTTCGCTCTCTTAGTTATAAGAAGAGAGCTCTGTACAGCTTAGTCAATTAGGATAATAGCAAAGCCTGTAGATACTTCGAGGACGTTATATATAAGTCCTTTACAGCCGATTTTTGGGTCGTTAAGTGCCGAGAGCATAGCCTGAGCAGAAAACTTTCGCTCAGGGGCCTCTAAGTCGAGCCGGATATAAATCCGGATGTCAGGTTTTACTTCCTTAGTCTTCTTAGAGGACTTAGTAGAAATTATAGGCTCTACCGAGGGAAGGGTAGGGTTAATTAAGCGCATGTCTAGCACGGTTGATGCCTGGGCGCCTGCTAAGGCAGCCACGGTCCGTGCATAGGAAGTTTCTTCCCTTATGAGAGGGGGGGAGAGTAGGACAGAAACATCCTCTACTGTTCGTAGGAGAGGTTAGTGGGGCTTGGGGGCCGATATAGGCATAGGGGGTGGGTTCCCTTGTATGTAGGCGTTGTGGAAGGTGAGGCAAAGGTCGCCTATTTGTTGACAGAGTTCGCGTAATATCGGGAGGACGTCGTTCGGAGCCTTGTCCAGAAGAGTACTTAGGTAGTGGTCTACTGCCTCTGCAGTGCAGCCGAAGTACGTCTGTCCGACTTGGTTCCGTTTAAGGACTTTAGAGGCTCCAGCGACAAATAGTTGGTGTATGTTCGGGAGGGGGGAGAGGGGGCGGCTTCCTACTCCCCTAGGACCTCTTGCCCCAGGGGTAGGGGTAAAGGGGGGCCTAGAAGGAGCCATCTCCTCGAGAGGAAATGGATTTTTTAGTCTAGAGGAGGAGAGACTGAATCGTTTAGAACAAAAGATTTAGTCCGCGAAAAAAGGTGTGTGCAAGTTTTTAGATTTGTATCGGTTTAAACCCAAACAAAGATAGTAGCAACCCAAACCCGTATATCTTTTTTTCCATTTCTGAAAGAGATGTAGGGAAAGAACTTTGGCAAAGTGAATTGTTAGTTGGAGCCAACAGCACTACTGCACCTGCCCATCATGCCCCCAAAGCAGAAATATAACCCGGCTCGGAGTTGGTAGAGGGGTATCCGACTCCCTACTACTTAGGACTTAGACAGGTTTATTTTGAAACCCTTTCGCCCTGAGTATCTCTTCATTAACACCAACATTTCATGCTTATATTCCAACAGATAATATATATTGGAATCTAGAATTGCTAATATCCGGGGGGCGGTAAGGGACGCGCGGAACCATGTTGCATATTGAAATTAGGCTATGAATGTCAAGTAATGTTAAAGGAATATAACACGCATAATCCCTAGTCTCAAAGAATTGTTGAAGTATGTTATACTTTGTTCACATGTAAGTTAAGTTTCTAGTGTGGGTATAGGGAATCATTGGATGTTCAGGTCAAGCTTTCAGGGGTATGTTACCAAGGTCTCTTGGATCCTTCGTAGCATGAATACATGGAATACTGCCACGTCTTTAGTGCACCAACTTCTACGATACCGTATAACTGATATTTCTTCGCATTAGATAAGGCTGAAGATAGAAGTTGTATTGGGATGAAGTAAAATTGTTTAAGTATCTTATTATACCTCCTTATTATTTTTGAGCGACAAAAACAAACAAGTATCTGCGATGCCTTCATTCACGATGACAATTTAGTATCTAAGCGAGTCTCAACTTTCTGGACAAAGTTCCTTACTCCAAGTCATTGATTACTAAAGTGTAACGGATCTAGAAAGGGCACTCGTATTTGGCATGTAGTGTTACGCAATTCTACCGACCTATCTCGGTGCTTTTGCTAGTCAGAAGGAGAGAGATCGCATCTATGGTCGATTACTGTTGCGATATATTCCACACACTCGCTTGGCGACCCACTATATATGGGTCGCTTCTACCTTGTGCGACTACCTTAAGTACTCGTACAACTTCCACTCCTTTGGCTAGACAGACACACTGAATATTATATACGTTTTGAACCCCTTATTTGCTTTACTGTTTCGCACTTGTTATATCTCTATCCTAACACTGATTAGTGAGCGCGTATAGATTAGAGATTTTTGTCTATATAGCTACCGCTACGTAACTACTCGTATTCACCTTCTGTACAAACGGAATTTTTGCACTTGCTACCTCAAGGACAACAGCCTTTAAAGAGTAGGAATCGAAGACTAGGACCTATCTAGACCCTTTTACTAGGTAGTCTATTTATCTTGTTTCTACTACTGTGGTAGGATCTTATAATCGAAACCAAGAAGGCTCGAAATTATACTAGCTACAACGAAAGTACAACAAAATACAACCAATTCGTACCCTTACAAGGGAATAGTAAATACCTTAACTATAACGAAAGCATAATAAAAGACAACTAATTCGTACCCTTACAAGGGAATAGTAAATACCTCAAAATCCTACCTTCCTACGAAAATTGTACCCTATTCTAGGGTTACGATTTTTTTTCCCTGTCGATTTGTAGCAGCCTCTGGACTTGGCAAGGCTATAATCTACAAAATCCACGATGCTACCTAAGACAGCTCTAAAGGCTCCGCCAGCTCCACCTTTGACCAGCGGAACGGAACAAGAAGCCGCTGCGGAACGAGCTTAAGAGATACCTAGGTCAGACGACGGCTCAGAAATCGAAAGAGAAGCTAGCTAATACATAGAAGACAAGATCAAAGAGTACGAATAGGGCACCTATGTCGACGAAGACCAGTGGTAGGCCTTCAAAGAGGACTTCGAGGACTAGGACAGAGAGCACTTCAAGAACGTAAAGAAAGCTCTCTACTTAAAACTTTGTAACTAACTTATCTTTAATAGAGTCTAGATAGTACTAACAACTAATAATACTCTACTCGACACCCTCCTCGAGAGTCTCCACGACAAAGCTTACTACTAATAGACAACTAACGAGGCTCTTAAGATATTCGCTAGATACCCGAATACTAATTCAGCGATCGTCAAGGGCCTTACCCACACCTATAAGAACCTAATTGTCTAGGCCAACAACCCTACCGACAAGCCTCTACCCCTCTACCAACTGCTACCCGAGCTAACTCTAGTACCTAAGCCTATAGTAGAATAGGTAAAAGAATCATCGGTAGATCAACAACTTCGACAAGAACGATAAGAACGACAAGCCTTAATACTATTACTAATAGAACGGAACGGATTCGGATCCCTTAAAGAATCCTAGTTACTATACAACAAACCCTAGGACAAGGCACCCTACGCACGCGAGACGTCCTACAGACCTAGGGACACGAGGTATACACCTAGAAATGCTAGCTTTCAAGATAGCCTAAATGCCGGACTATTCCAAAGCTAATCCCTAGCTCTACAAGGGGGCCTATCTAGTACCCTAATCCCCGAGGACCTCTAGGCTATTTTAATACTAAGTATACCCTACGGCCATGGGAAAGAACTAGCCAACGTTATAAAAATGCTTCGAGAAGACATAAAATTCGGGTCAAGAGGGGACAACTTTCTAGAACGACTCAAAGTCTTCAAAGATATCTGTACTAGCGCCGACCTACCTTATAGCGCCTACCGCCTAGTATTCCCGCATATGCTAAAAGGGATAGCACTATACTTTTACGACTCCTCTATTAGGCCCCTTAATATATTATATAACGACGCTTATAACACACTCCTTTAACGATTCGAGAACAAGAACTATTAACTACATAGCCTACAGGAATAGAATAAGACGACCCTCAGCAGAACTAAAGTACTCTACCCCGACAAGACGTACCTCGAGTACTTTGATCTATTCCTTAAAAGACTCGAAACTTTACGTCTACGCTTAACATATAACCTTCGCACCAATAGCTTCTTTAAGAACCAGATACTCCTTAGATGCCGCAATATTAAAGTATGCCGACTAGCATATAGCTTGCTAGCTAACAGGCTACCCGACTTTATTGAAACCCTTCAGGGAGCTATAACAAGTTAGGAACATGTTACGCTAAACGCGAATCTAAGGACTTACTTTATATAAAGCGTACTAAACGCGGACTAATTAGAAGACAAGACGCTATTTACGAATCGTTGATTCTATACCAATAATCGAGGACCGTTATATAGACTACCTCCTTACTTATCGTCTCGAGCACCCTAATACAGGGACACTCGAGATAAGAAATGTTATATTTATAAGAAACTAGATTATAGGTTATATAAACACTCCCGTAAGGAATAAGTAAGCTCTTTTAACAACTTGAAATCCCGCTATCTAAACAAGTATATAAATAACCAGTTCCGCACTTTCCTAGCCGAGTTCAAACCGTATAAGGACTTAACCGACAACATTAATATAATCGACCTAGACAAGCTACTTAGAGAGGAAGATACTCAAGACGTCGAAATCTTTATTTAAGACGACGAATTAGACTATATAAAACACGATTCTACGTTTATGACTTCCCTAGGGGACATTGACGGATAGTTAGTACAAAGTATAATAACCTGCCTATATAACGAAGTATTCCTTTATACAATCTAGCTAGAACACGTTAATAAACCTACACTTTGGTACCCCGAGTTATACTTCTTCGGAATAATAATCGACATAGGGGCCGCCGGCGTATCGTTAGTTAGATACGTACAATTCTAGGTATATAAATCCTTATATCCTAACGCTAAACTTAATAAAATAATAGCCGGAACTACCATAGTGCGATATAGAATAGGATTAATATCTAACATCGGTTCCGTTATAGTGAAATCGCTAGTAGGAAACGTTACGTTCTAGGTAATACTACCGGGGATAGACATCCCGTTTATTTTATATATTAACGACTTAGATACTCTAAAAGTTAACTATAACAACTTAACCGAGAGCGTCACGGTTACTAACATTAATAAAGTAGAACTAGATAAAAGATATCCTACATAACGCTTGTTCGGCCACCTTTTTATTCAATGGGGCCTACAAAAGAACCTCGAGACGCTCTTACAAGGCAGACTATATAAAAGTTGGCTCATAGACCTAGACCTCCGCCGCTTACACCGAAGGTTCGGCCATCCTTCCGTTAACAGGCTCTACGATACCCTCAAAAGAGCCGGGCACAAAGACGTAACGCACAAAGCGATTAAAGGACTGTCTAAGTACTATGAGGAGTACTAACGTCACGAGAAGTCGCTAGGACGCTTTAAGTTCACAATTTATAACAACTATAAGTTTAACTTTAATATATATTTCGATATCTTCTATATCGATAGGAAACTAGTTAGACACCTCGTAGACGAAGCTATAAGATATTAAGCTGGCGATTAGTTAAGTAACATATCTGTAAAGACTATCTAGGAATTAATCCTTAGGGAATAGATCTGCACCTACCTCGGACCCCCGGACATGATTATAATAGACCAAGGTACTTAAATGGCAAGTAGAGAATTCAGGTTATTCGCAAAGACAATAGACGTAGACGTTAAACTCGTCCCTGTAGAAGCTCACAATTCAATCGGTAGAGTTAAGCGATACTACAACATAGTACGCCGTGCCTACGAGATAATATCTTAGGAAACTCTAATAACTAAAAGGTATACTCGGCTAAAGATGGCCTTTAAGGTAGTCAACGATACCGCTGGCCCTAAAGGACTTGTACTAACATTGCTAGTTTACGGGGCCTATACCCAGATAAGCTACAAAGACCCCCCTTCTATAGACATGGTCCACTACGCTATTGCCCACTAAAAGGCGATGAAGGAGGTTCGACGCCTTTATGTACAACGTTAAGTAAACGCCGGATTAAACAGTCGAAATAGTCCTATTACAAGTTACCTGAAGGACCTTCCACTAAACGCTCTAGTACGAGTATACCGGGAACACAGCGGCTAGGAAGGCCCATTTCTACTCGTTAGGCTAGAAGGAGAGACTGCCGTCGTCAAGATACAAAAAGGGGACACTGATTTCCGCTTAATAGTGGTTAAGCTATATTACAAGGAAATCGAGAAACCCGAAAACGTCGAAATCCTTAGGAACCCTACCACTAACGACGATAACACTAACTAAACCGTACTACAAGTACCCCAAGTACTAACTAGGGACCTACTACGCTCTTTACGATCGAGAGTAGTTAACCTTAGAACTCCTCTAATTTTATTATCACCGGATAGTTAGAAACACGTAAGTAATAGAGTAAAAGAAGCCGAAATCCCCGCAAAATCGACTAACGCTACTCTAAAAGCCGTAGCTAGAATACCTAGTACCAATGATCGCCCGGAGAACTTAATTAAGCGAGGCCGCGGAAGACCTAGAAAACACCCTAAATCCGACGAAACCTTGTTTACCCTCGAGTCTACTATATTAAGCTAAGCGGATCTTAAAGAGATTAGAGGATTCGAGGAACTTAAGTCCTTTAACGTTATCGACGATCAAGACGTCCTGGATAATACTATTATCTTTAACTCTAAATTTGTTAGGGACATTAAGGACAAGAGAACTCTAAAGGAGCAACAGAAGTCTCGAATAGTTATCTAAGCCTAGGGTAATAAAGAGAAAGAGTTTATTATTACTAAATCTCCGACAATTCAACCAGTAAGCTAGAGAGTCCTTCTATCTATCGCCGCTATTATAAGAAACAGTATATACGGAAGGGATATTACCTAGGCGTATATACGCACCGGCGAGCGACTAGTACAGAGATTCTTCGCTTAGCCGCCTCGAAACCCTAAAGTACTATAATAGCAAGGCAAAATCCTCGAGGCTATTTAGCCCTAGTACGGAATCCCAGAGGCTGGTGCTTTTTAGTGCGCTCGATACTTAAAGTACTACTTAAACGAACTCAGTATGAAACTCTCGACATACGATTAATACCTATTCTTTACGAACGAGTTAGAAACAACCGGAGCCTTTGGAGTTATAGGACTCTAAACAGACGACTCTCTTATCCTTGCGAACGATATCTTTGCCGTAAGGGAAGAGACCAAATTTAATTCCGTAAAGCTAGAATTCAAGTCGAAGCCGAGGGAAAAGCTTACGTTATAACAACCTATAGATTTTAACGGAAGTACGATATCGTTAAACAAGGACGGATTAATTATACTTGCTAAGAAGTAGAAGACAAAAGACAAACTCGCCCTTGTAAAAGACCCCGCCGAATTTAAGGCAATTAGAGCACTCGGTGCCTACATCTCTAGCGTCTGCCAGCCTAAAGCGATTTGCGACTTATCCTTCGCCGCCTAGGTGACTAACCCTACAGACGAAGAAGTCAGTACGTTGAATGAGCGTATCTAATAGCAGATCGACAACAAGGAACGTAGCCTCAAATTTGTGCCTCTAGAGCAAAAGTCTCTAAAACTCGTCTGTTTTACAGACGGCTCTTTTACGAATAACCAGGCCCTGACGTCCTAGCTTAGCTTACTCCTAGTCCTGACGGACCGTTACGGAAAGGCTAATATATTATACTAGACCTCGACAAAGTGTAAGCGTGTTACCCGGAGCGTACTAGCCTCAGAACTATACGCTATTAGCCAGGGATACGACATAGCGATTTGCATTAAGACAACCCTTATTCGGATCCTCAATTAGTATATCCCTCTCGAGATTTGTACTAACTCTAAGTTAGTCTACGATTGTCTTATCAAACTCGGAACTACGAAGGAGAAGCGATTAATAATCGACGTAATGTGTCTACGTGACGCCTTTGAGTCTAAGGATATTAACCACTTAACGTAGATCGAGGGCAAGGACAATCCCGCTAATTCTATAACTAAATCTAAGGGAAATAGCGCTTTAAAATCATTGATTAATACAAACGCAATTACGATCAATACGAGCGCCTAGGTTAAAAGAAGCTAAAAGGAATAGACCGTTGTTTCTATATCTCTTTCCGTCTCTCTTTAAAGTATCGCCAGTGTTGCGATATATTCCACACACTCGCTTGGCGACCCACTATATATGGGTCGCTTCTACCTTGTGCGACTACCTTAAGTACTCGCACAACTTCCACTCCTTTAGCTAGACAGACACACTGAATATTATATACGTTTTGAACCCCTTATTTGCTTTACTGTTTCGCACTTGTTATATCTCTATCCCAACAATTACCTTCTTGGATCAAATACGTCCGAGAAAACTTCGAGTCAGGAGCATACCTGGGTGTCTCGAAGTTTATCGTTCTAATCTTCTCTCTGGCCGCTATTAAAATTTCGTCCAAAGTAACCCCGCGCTAGCATATAAACAACACTCTACTAAATCGTGGTTGTTGTTGTTGTCGTACGGGAAGCACGGATAGCTCGGAAGGTGTGCGAAGTACTTGGTTACCCTCGCTACGCAAAACACATCATTTGCAACCTCGATTTAGAATCTATTTGTTATGAAAGATAGGATAGAATTTATATCACATCTCTAATATAACGCGAAAGAAGGAATAGCTTTAAATGTATATCGAATGCGAGGTAATCATTTAAACGTAAACCAGATACAAGGTGCCTAAGTAGGTGGCACGGTTACTGTAAACACTTAAATCGATTAGAATGTGTGGGTTTTGCTTATAAGGGTGTAGCTAATACGCTCTAGTTGCTAGTCCTAGGTAGTAGAGTATTGCCTAGGCCTTCTAAATACAAGGACTCCGACCAACTTTATTTATACTACTCTAGTTAAAGCATTTCTAGGTAGTAAGACCGAGAATAGATACGACGAACTTAAAATCGCAGATTTATCTGTGAAGTATCGAGGGGATTATAAAGTATCTGATTGCTATCTAACTCTTTTAAATTGTTAAGTTTCACAATTATAGTCACTAATATATACCTAGTATATATATCTGAGCATCTCCCTGTGTGTTTGCTTTTCTATATATACCCATTAATCCATCTTCTGTACTCCACACGAAATATTCGTTCGAGCAGCCTACAATATGAAATTCTCCATCGGCCATCTTACACTCGCCCTCCCATCTATTTGTATGGCATCAACAGTCCCGCGCGGTACGACGTGTTATTATAACCCGGTCGGTACCTGTGACATCAATTACAATCTATCCTGTCAAGGACAATGCGGAGGTCCAGGAACGAAGGTAATCGCCTACCACTCTTTCTTACCAAATCAACATGAGTTACTAATGTTACAATTGTAGATCGGGTTCGTGGACTGTAATCCCACGGGGAACACCGAGGGAGGACCTTTATACGTATGCTGCTGTTGATTCTGGAAGCTACACGCAAAAGAATTATGGGGTGATATGCTCGTTCTGAATGTATACTTGTCGCTCACCGAGCATCTATGGCGATAATGGAACGAGGGGATTCACAAGTGATGCTAGGTGCTCGCAAGGAGCCTTTACGCAAGAGAGTTTACATGTCGCTAGGAATTGTAATTTAGCCATTCCTCTCCTCTCTTATCTTTGGTAATAACTGTGGCGAACAGAAGTTGTTCCGCTTATTGATCGAGTGAAATGCTTCTCTAGTGAATTATTAACTCCAAGTCACCTCGTAACTACCGAACACGATTAATCGTGGGTTTGTTCGATATTCTTAACTCATCTTCAGGTCACCGAACGCATATGTCGCCAATGCGCCATTATTCGAACATAGTGTTTTCGCGGAACTTCCCATCCTAGTGTATACGAGGGAATCCATGATAACAGGAAAAATTACCACGGAAGTCCTTGGAAATTACTACTCGACCAGGTCAGCTTACTACACGTTATATTAAAGCTTACCTAGACTAAATGGAGAAATTTCTACTTCCTCTACGTGTTGTCCTAGTAAAGTTCATATCGCTAATATAGTATAATAGTACTCGGAGGTTAGGCGACTTGTAACAATTATTAGTTATCTTCTAAACGTCGTATATATATTCTGATTATTAAGTTTATACTACTTGTAAATTCCGACTTTCGCCTTTTAATAAATGGTTTTAGTAGGTAATATTACTATAGTTACGTATTTTTTCCGCGAGAAGTTCTCTTCTTTTCTTCTTATAAATAATCCAATCAAACTTTCAAGAAATAAATGATAGTAACTACTAAATGGATTTGGCAAATAAAATGATTCAAGTCTAGAGTAATAGGATGTGTTTTGCGTATTGAGGGTGACTAAGCAAGCTTGCATATATCGTTTGATCTCTTAGATCACTTGTCCACAACACCAACAACAAATCCACTGATTGTAGGATTGTTGTTGCACGCTCTTAGGAGCAGTTTTCTTATTTAAAAGGCTGGTCCCTTCGTCAGATTTAGTATATTACTCTTATTTAAGTGTAATTCGAATTAATTCGACAAGATAACAACTCTACAACAAACGGGTACGGGTTTAGGTGGCCTACTTCCACTACTACAACAATAACATTAGAATAGGCAATTGCTGGGAATTTAAGAGGTGTTATAGGGTAATATGTTATTGGAGGATTAACTTCGGGTGGAAGAGCATAGCCTTAAATTAATATTGTTGAGGGAGGAATCGTAAGCTCGAATTACGGCGATAACAAATAACCCAGGAGGTACTACAGTAGGACCGGTCTAGGCACAAGGAGTAGGCGGAACTTAGGTGGCAGATGATGATGATAAAGGTAAGTTATTAGACAAGTAAAAGAAGCTCTTGCTACAATTCCAAGGGATTAACTGTAAGCATGTGGTAGATATTGTTCTAGAAAAGTTCGACCTAATCAACGTTTGTAAATTAACTTTTACGGCGGATTTTAATAACGACGAGAGAGATTACAATATAGTATTCGATAATAGAAAGATGAAGAGTATAAAGGTTAAAGGAAAATTAAGGGATTACAGAAATACCTATATAATTTAGAGCGAAGGTTTTAGGTAGTACATATCGATTATCAATGTCTTCTTTAGAGACAAATACTTACTATTGAACAAAGCTTATAATATATTCTATAACGAAGTGTTAAGATTAACGAAGATATATAATTAGTTAAAAGGAATCCTCCTAATAGTAATTCAATTCTACAAAGAACGTAAGTTCTAAAACAACTTATATAACTATAATAAGTAGATTCTTCCTAAGAGATAGATTCTATAGTACTATTACGCGGTTGCAAAGACGCCTAGTTAATCTAGTAGCGGAATAGGTTCGAGTGGACGCGGAGGAAGAGTAGAGAAGTATAGGTTTAAGAAAGAGCTAAACAACATTATAGTACTTTGTCGGAACTTTAATAATTTCTCTTATACCGCGGCCTAGTGTAAACGCCGTTATACGTACATAAGATATAGTAGGAATTACTTGATCAAGGAATACAAAGTTAACGGTTCGGGTACAAGCGGTAGGTCCTTAAGCAATGAGAAGAAGAATAAGGCAGCAGATAAGCCTAAAATAGAATAAAGGTTTAGTACAGGAGAGGGGGTATCTAAGGTACAATTAGGGGAATTACTCTAAATATTTATACAAAGTTACCCTTGCTGTCCTATACCTATATATCCTAATACTTCTCCTTTATTTTAATGTTATAATAGATAGGCCGAACTACTATCTGATTCGCCGTTACCCTTTAGATTTAAAGCATAGAAGGAGTTATTAGCTCTATATCTAGGACCTCTAAGATTTTACCTTTTATCAATTCTTTAGTTTAGTACTCTAGTTAGATACGAAGGAGACAAGAAACAACTAATATCCGCGAATTACAAATCGGCGAGACTTAATCAAGGAGCTATAGAAGAAGGTATTCAAAAGGACCTTAGATTAGGTCGAATCTCAAAAGTTCAACTTCCATTACCTAAAAGGTTTATATCCTTACTACTCGGTCTAGTACTAAAAGAGGATAGTTCTCTTCGAAGAATCCACGATCTGTCTTTCCCCGCTACAATGTTAGTCAATGATGGGATCGAAGCAGAAGTAGCGTACTTAAAGTACTTATTAATACGCTAAGTTATTGTAATAGTACTACAAAAAGGCCGAGGAGCGATAATTATAAAGCGCGATATAGCAGACGTATTCAGGAATATCCTACTAGCGTACAAGGTTCGGTGGATATTTAGATTTAAATAGAACAACCAATACTATTAAGAGAACTATCTAATATTTAGACTAAGGACTTCTCCTTTTATCTTCAATTTGTTTACGGAAGCAATTCATTAGATATTACAATTGTATTTAAAGTAGGAGGATATAATCTATTACTTAGACGATTTTACAGTGGTCCTTTAACCGGGATTATTATAAGAACAAATACTCGAATTTAAGGACAATTACGATAGATTTACGATAGTTCTCGGAATACCTTAAAAGAAGCAAAAGAACGTAAAGGGAACTCGAGTTAAAATCCTAGGTTATATAATAGATACAATAGAGTTTATACTAAGTATCCCGTAAGACAAGGTAACAAAAGCAATTCGATTAACGACAAGCGCGCTAGTAAGCAACTTACTTTCGCTAGAAAAAGCGAGAGAATTAGCGGGTTTTCTCACCTATTACGCTCCGGCAATTTAGCTAGGCTAGGTATTTTGTAGAAACCTTTAGAGCTACGTTGCTTCGTTTCTACTAATAGCGACGAAGTACTAGGCTAAGCGAATACTACGCGAAGCACGTCAAGATATTAAGTAGTAGCTTAAAGCGGTTTAAGAATTTAACGGAACTACGTTCTTTTCGAAAGATAGAGAAGAAGTTTAACTATTTATAGATACTTTAATTTAAGGATACGGAGGTTTTTATCTTAATAGTCTAGCAAACTGGAGAGATCGGGCCTTAGAAGTTTAACTAGGAATAGCGTTCGCAAAGTTAATAAGGCGCGAACCTAGCGATAACGTATTCGATATAAACATCGCTGAAATAGAAGTAATTAAAGAAGCGTTCGAGCGGTAGGCTCCTTTATAGAGATCTAAGAGAATCTATATCTATATAGATAACGCTACTATATTCGTAGGTTTTAATAAACAATCCTTAAAGAGCCTAGCAAATACGTTACTTCGTCGAATACTCTTGAGGGCGGCAAAATACGATATCGAGATTATGGCACACTAGCTCCCGGGGGCGGAAAATATATTGGCCGACGCGCTTTCAAGATTTAACAGAGTTTCAATTACTAACTTGTGCCCCTAGTTGCTAAGTACAATTACGCGGAACCTCCCTTAGTGTGGTACAGCACAATCCTATAAGCACTCTCAAAATTAGTAGTAAAACACATATAGTATAGATTAGCGCCAGGGACTCGAAGGGTATATAATTCGGGCCAAAACGCGTACGAGTTCTTCTACAAATACAATAGAATCTAGCCATATCTAGCTTAAGCAATTCCGCTAGCGAATTATATAGTACTCAGAGCGGCAGGAGGGCCGGGCAAGTTTGAAGGTAAATTAAAAGCTAATAGTTTATAATAACAAATATTATATATTCGCTTAGTATATGTTAATAGGATACTAGATCTAAAGGTATTTGACAATAAGACGGTAAAGCGTATTATAGTAGGAGCAAGAAGGATGAATATCGAAGACGAGAAGCGCAAAGCAGAACTAATTACCTACGAGATTCTTAAAGACATTATAGCAGAACGATAGGACAAGGAAGCTGAGAAAAGTAGCAAGGACGCAATTCGGAACAATCTCAATTTCATAGTGTTTTTAAAGCTAGTATATAAGGGGTTCTTTCGCTTAGGAGAGCTCACATATACGGCGGAGGACTTCAAGGACAAGGTTAAATTCGAGAAGGAGAAAGTAACTAGATCTGACGTCACTTTTGCGGAAGACGAATCCTTTGTATCGATAAGGCTAAAGACTAGCAAAACGAACTATTCGAATAGCGGGGTTAACATAGTAGTAGTAGCGGAGGACAATTTAACATACGCGGTAAAAGCTCTTAAAAAGCTATTCAAATTAGACAAACAATACCATAATACGCCACTGTTTCAAAGAGCGAGAGGAGGCTCGAATACGCTATTCACAAAACCCGCGATGGTAGACGAATTGAGGAGAAGGTTAAAGGTACTAGGATATAAAAATTGGATGAAGTTTAGTAGTTACAGTTATCGTCGAGGAGCCGTAATACAAGCACATAAGAATAGAATTACGAAGGAGTAAATACAAAGGCTAGGAAGGTGGACTTCGGATGCGTATTTAGGATATATTGACGTATCGATCGAGGACAAATTCTTGTTGAGTAGGAGGTTTCTTACAGGTTTAATCCCGTTAGTTCTTGGGAGGAATTACATACAATAATTACAAAACAAGCAATATAAGCAATTAAAACTCAAACAAGCCCAATTTAATCAAAGCAATTCAAACCAAAGAGCAATACTACAATTTAAACAATCACTACAAAACAAGCAAGTACTACAAAACAAGCAATTACTACAAAACAAGCTCTATAACTACAAACTACAATCCAATCTCATTATACAAACTCTATCAATACAAGCCACAATCTAATATTACCATACAATCCCACACACATTATTTGGGCACAGCCTTCGTCTGGCAGCCTGGGCTCCACTTGATAAGGTGCGAATAGCCTCACAAGTGCCCCAGGGCGGCTGTTTGACCCAAATAACATATCCACCTCCTACGTGAACCTGAATATAAGCAAAGGATGTGTTTTGCGTATTGAGGGTGACTAAGCAAGCTTG
>UNPT01000573.1:0-25618 GCA_900536445.1 Hymenoscyphus occultus
GATTATAGAACAATTGTTAGTGTAAAGCAGCGTCCAAAACATTAAATAATTATTGGTTGATGTACTAGAACCTTCCACCGTGCACAGATGCCCCACATCAAATAATTGTGCCCTGTACCAAAGTATACGCGAAGTACCGAGTACTTATCGCACCCCTGTAAGGTGTGGCGCAGCTACATTTAGCTTTACATAGCTCGAAGTAAATGCTTATATAACTTTTGTACTTATATAGAATTCTCTAACCCTCTAAAGCCCCTAGTATACCCTCCTAATCCTCGGACAACCCTAGTAGTTAATAAGGCTTAGCGAAAAGACCTAGGTATTAGTTATATAAGATTTAAAAGCCTTTTAAGGGTTAAAAAGTTACTGATACCTAGGAGTCTTGGCGACCAAATCGGATTGTGGCTTAACAGGGCCTTGTTTCTCAGGCGACCATCAACCGCGCGCTAACCCTCCCTTGAGGGTGCTACTGGAACAGCAAAAACCTTTAAGGTAGGTCCTCTAGATAGCTGAGACCCCGTTTCCACTTCTACTAAGCTACTATCCGACGACACCTGACATAAACTTTCGTACTTGTGTTAGCTCCCTTGAATTCCTTAGTACTCTCGATTACGTGTTTTGCTTAGTTAGAAAAGCCTCTGGAATTCTACTTTTCCATAGAATTCTAGAGACTAATTGATAGAAGTATTCTATTCTATTTTATAGGTCCTCTATAAGTATTCCAGATGAAATAGAATCTATGGAATTCTATGGAAGACGTTCAGTTTGCCGATCGCTGAATGTAAGGAAAGGTAAAATGCAACTCTTTCTAATATTGAAATCTTCTCTTTTGTTGTCTTTCTTTATAAGACTGCCTGGAGTTGAACAGAAGAAAGGAGAGTTCTTTTATTTTACTCTCGAGAATGGAATTAGTATAACATTAAAGTGAATAACGATAGAGATTTAAATATATTGGATATTCTAGTGGGCGGATAATATAATAATCTAATTCTTATATCTCTTCCCATTATAATATAGATTGAGGGATGGGATGTAGAAGATATAGTCTGGGTAGTAGGTAGATTAGTACTCCTTGGTGCTACAGTAAAATAGCTACTTGAATAATGATGTGAAGATTTTGGAAGGAAAATTTAAAAGGGAGATTCAAGATATTCTAATTTGTTTTTTGTTAGTTCTTTTTCTTTCTAATAAGGTTTTCTTATTATAGGGGACTTACTAATAGAAAGTGAGACGAGAAAAGAGATTCTAGTCGAGCGACAAAGACTATAGTATGATGATGAGAAAGTCACATCCAAAAGAGTATTTTTGAAGACATGGTTTTTGAAAAAAGAGCAATCGAATTTCAGTAATGCTAACAGAAAAATCAAATTACACGGCCACAATAACGACCTTAAGTATGCATGAATAACACCCCTCCTCAACCCATGCTTACAACTCGCTTCCTCCCCATCCATATACACACCCTCTCCCTAATGTAACGCCAACTCCTTCTTGATCTCCGCAACAGCCAGACCAGGATTTAATCCCTTAGGACATGTTCTCGAGCAGTTCAAGATAGTGTGGCATCGGTACACGCTCATACTATTATCCAGAGCCGCCTTTCGCTCTTCCTTCTTCTCGTCTCGTGAATCGGCGATCCAGCGGTAGCTCTGCAGGAGGACGGCGGGGCCGAGGTATTCTTCTGAGTTCCACCAATATGAAGGGCAGGAGGTGGAACAGCAGGCGCAGAGAATGCACTCATAGAGTCCGTCTAGCTTCTTGCGATCTTCCTTGGATTGTCGGTATTCCTTTCCGTCGGGTGCGGGGGTGGTCTTTTGGAGGTATGGCTTGATGGATTTGTATTGCTTGTAGAATTGCGTCAGATCTGGGACGATGTCCTTCACGACGTAGGTGTGAGGAAGGGGATAGATCTTGGATTCTTTGGTGGTATCGGTAGGAATACGACCTGTGTCATGAAATTTAGCTCTTTTCCAAAGAATGTTGCGATTGCCACCCAGTTTTTTCCGCGGGTTACTCACACAAACAGGCCAAAGTATTTACCCCATCAATGTTCATAGCGCAACTCCCACAGATACCCTCTCTGCAACTCCTTCGGAAGGTCAAAGTTGGGTCCACTTCATTCTTGATTCGGATCAGAGCATCCAGCATCATAGGACCGGTCTTGTTCAAATCCAAAGAGTAACTCTGCATCCGGGGCTTCGACGCTGGCTCATCTGGGTTCCATCGGTAGATTTGGAACGTCTTGATTTTCGCATCTTTCGTAGGATCGTTGACGGTACCGGTCTGGTCTTTGGGCTGGGCTCCGGTTACTGTGTCGGCGATGGTGGCAAGACCTCGCAATTGCTGTGCGCGGAAAACTGGTCTGGCAGCCGTGAAAAGGCGCGATGTTGTGCGGAGGGTTGCCATGGTGGAGTGGAGAGTATGAATTATGTTGTCTACAATCGTAGGATTCGAGGTTGAATGTGAAGTTGGTGAAGAAGAACGAAGACTGAGGCAGAGAGGCAATGACGGGCTATTCTCATACAATTCAATGCGAGATCTGGAGAGTCGTCGCCCTAAAACCCGGATCTCAGGCACGGTAAAGTTAGGTTCGATGGCAACCGGCAGGGCCACCAAGTTCAACCTCGGGAATGAAAATCGTTGACCTCACCACTCTGACCAATCACGAGCCAGTAATTCGAGGTCATCAACTCAGGCTTTGTGAGTGGCGGGGCAAATCGGGATTCAGCCACGTGAGCGAAATCTTGGCCGAGGGGTCGGCCAAGGGATTCACTGCTCGGTTTCGCTTCTAGAATTGTCCAAGCGATCTGGGGGTTGATGCTTAATATCTTTCATAAGGGATCTTGAGGGTTTTCATGAGTCATTTCATTGAAGATATTCAATTCTCGTCTTCCCTCTCTCCAAGAAAAGTACCAACTTTGTGTTGTTTTCCCCAAGGAACCTCCCGCCCTTGATAGCCTGAGAGTTACCATTGATAGATATCTTTGATTACTGTTTTTGAATACAGTAAGAGAAGATAATTGGTACTGATAAATGAATTGCAAATCATCCTTCAATTCTTGAAAACCGATATTTGTAGATGACGCAAGTGAATCTTGGCAATGAGTAGTCGGCTCGTCCTTTCTCTGCGAGCGCAGAGAATAGCGACCTTGGACCACCTAAACACGCCACTGATTACACCCTTTGCCTGTAGAAAATAAGATGCAGCTTCGTCTGTGAAATCAAGAAACCTATGAAATTCAGTACAAACCCTTTTTAGATACTCCATAAACACCCATGAGACCAGCTCCAATCTCTAATCAACCTAATTCACATAGTCATCCCGTTCATTCCACCTGAGCCAAAACCCCCACCAACCTCGACATTGAACCAATTCAACCAATCGAGTCCTAATCCCGTTCTGTCCATTCCCATGCCTATGCCCTCTAACGAACCATCCTGTAAACCCGCCCATTCTAAATCAAACTCCTCGCCCGCATTGTTGATAGCCTCATTGATTTGATCGTCAGACATGGCAGAGAACTGAAGAAGTTCCGGCATAGTCGCTTGCTGTTGCTGCTGCAATTGTTGTTGAGGTGTGTATGCAATAGGCTGTGCTGGCGTATATGAAGGATTCTTATTTTGTTGTAAAGAGAAGCCAGCTGGTGTTTGATGCATTTCTGAAGAACGCGTAGGAGGTTGGGACACAGGAGCAGAAAGTAAGGAACCAACGACTACCCGCAGGTGCCTTCCATATAAAGCACTTGTTCCTTTTCGATGGGGCGTGAGATTTCCTATCCTCTCTAGAACTCCGGCACTTTCCTCGATGAGAACTCGTACACTTGGAGTGAGACTTACTTTTCCGATGGTACTTAGGTACACTGCAAAACAGGCCGCGAAGGAGATCATGATGCAAGTGTTGTTGGGCATGGACTGAAGTTTGGATTCTCCTTGCACGGCTGCGCGTATGACATTTAAGGAAGATGAGAGTCCTGCGGCACGAAAGAACCGTTTTACAGCGATGGGAGCGGTGGGGTGGTTGATCACAGAGCTGTAAATAGAGAGACGTCCGTGTGTTACCAAGATTTCGACATATGGCGGGATTGAAGGCGAGTTAACGTTTGTTGTGGCCGTGGGGGTTATTGTGAAAGTCCATGTTGCGTACCATTGGTTGAAGAAGCCGTCTATCATTTGTTGGAGACTAGGAAATCGTTAGATCTGCAGGGCTATGAGGCACAATAAACTTACGATTGAACTATTATACTTCCGCTTACGTTTTTCGTACGCTCAATGCTACAGCTTTCTTTTACGGAAGTTATGAGGTTTACTAAATCTCGCCGAAGAACGGTTGACGATACGATGGATCCATCCCAAACATCAGCGATAGAATTCCGATGCCAATCGTCGCATGTTTCGATGAGTGGTGTGACTGGTACGGTAAAACTTCGACCTCTAGCTAAGCAGACTCTGTTCAACATTAGCATGATTCATACTGTGAAACTTAGCAGCTTACCCTCTATCAAGTACGAACAAGGCAAGCCATATCCTCTCCCTTCTCCTCAATAATCTTCTCCCATAGTCTGAGGCAGGATCAATATCTGCGAATCCATCCATGTCCAGTGCCTTCCTTGCAGTAATACACTCTGAGTTAGGTCTTCCCTTCGTACTGCCACCCTGCAATTCACTTGAAGAAGGAATGATAAGTTTATCCAACGCGCTATCTACAGCAATGGTCAAAGCCATGGCCATATAAGAACAAGTCTCATCATCACACCAGTGTTTTCCAGGAGCCATCCATGGGATGTTGATCATAAAAGCCAAGACAATTTCCGGTGACCGATTGCCCTTGGCAAAGATGAGACGAGCCAGGTATTTACTATGAGCTGAGAGACGTTTGGATAAAGCTCCTGCTGAAGGGATGAAGAGGGCTGATGCCGCCAGGATAGAGGTAAACAAGAATGCCGATTGCTTCTGCACGAACTGGGGGGTGTGTAGAATTGGATCAAGTCCCCATCGTGTATGTGAGAGATGTTTGTGAAAACTATGACTAATTAGTCAAATTTAGAAAAGACTGTACGGGTTACTCACTAATTAAAAAGATCCCTCGTTTCCTCGTGAGTGACCAGGCCCATCTCAATAGGATTTACTTCCTCTCCATCGTCTAAACTTGGTCGGAAAGGTCCAAAGAAATCTCGAAGATCCTTGTCTTCTGTAATTCCAGGTCTAGAAAGTATTGCAAGCGATGATGATAATCGAGGAAGATCATTCATTGTGTTTGTAGGCACCGATAGATCAGATGCTCTAGCAAGTAGTTGAAGAGGATTCTCGGCATCATGAACAGAAAAGTCATCGGGATTGGAATCGGAAGTGTTGTGACCAGGAAGAGATTGCACAATCGTATCAATGCGAGGAAGCTGTTGAGACGACGAAGAGGCCTCTTGTTGAAAATCATTGTGTCCATTTTCTTGAGGCGACTTTTGAGGTAAAATTCGTTGAGCATCATTCAACAACCCTTCTAGTTGACTAAGTTGGCCATCATCTAACTGGTTTCCGCTCTTTTTCCGTTTGATAGCCTGTTCGATGCGATAAACAGCTTTCTCCAATCCATCACGCTTACTATACCTATCAGTACTAGATTCAAATAATAGAGTGGAGACTTACTTTTTGATTCCTTTCTTTCGGCCAACGCGATACTCCGGGATAATACAATCCACCTCTGATTGGGAACACTTTTTACATCGGGGTTCATCAGCATCGCGAAGGCATCTTGTTTTGCTCTTCCTACAGTTCATACATGCTGCATGCTTGCTTGAGCTATGCCCATCTGCTTTTACAGCTGTACTCGAGCTTGATGGGGATCGATAGACGTCTGAATCCATGTAATCAACAAATTGGGGTGAAGCGACGGGGAAGGCCACCGCATTGCCGCGACGGTAACATTGAGCTCTGGGAGCTGTGTTTAACTCTCAATTAGTTGCCGATAATGATTTGCACGAACGAACGAATTCAGAAAACACATCTATGGATTTTGTGTTTTGAAGGTCGCTGTTGAAGAGGCTCGGGGAAGTCGAAGCTCTTCACTGTTTCCAACGTATCACGTGCATGACGGCCTCTGACTCCCGTGCCCGATCCGTGCCCGATCGCTTAAACAGCCAATCTAATCTTCTTCGGTGTTTCCGTTCCTTCACTTTCTTTTCGCGCCATTTTATAAGTATCTAATACAAAATTCACGAATTGATTTCAGTCATAGCCACAACTTCCAAACCCTAATTTGTGGAACTGCAAAAGGGGATTCCAACAATTTACCGCTTCTGATCTCGCATAACTAACCACCAGCCTCGGCTAAAGATAGGGGGAGGGAAAACGCTGGAAAAATACCCCATTCCAGGGAAAACCTGCCGTCACCACCTAAAAATCCATCAATCTCACAACGCCAATATGGCATCTCCCCGTATCATAACACCTTGGCTTCCACCTCCACAACGAACATATATCTTTCTAAAAGCCACCATTGTAAGCCCAGTTTCTGGAACAACGATACCCCATCAAACGGTCAAAATTTCCAAGGGCGTCATAGAATCAATTACGACAACAGAAAATGAATACACTTTAGTCACTCACCCTCACGAAATAACTATCGACTTAAAAGGAAAATACCTATGTCCAGGCCTCATAGACAACCACGTGCATATTTCTGCCGTGCCCGGAGAAAATAATCTTGGTGATTTGTTTCGACTCTCTCATGATGTGGGGTTGTTGAGACAACCGTATATGTGTCGACAAATGCTTGCGAGAGGGTTTACAAGTGTGAGAGATTGTGGTGGTGCTACATTGGCTTTGAAGCAAGCTATTGCTGATGGCTTGGTTGAAGGACCTAGGCTTTTTATCGCTGGGAAGGCGTTATCTCAGACTGGGGGTCATGGTGATGTGAGAGGGCAGTATGATAATTCGAGTTGTGGGTATGTCATATTTCTAATCTACTTATCCTTACTGTACAAGCTTTTCAAATATATTTCATATTTCAGATCACTTTGCTAACTCAATTCTCTCGGCGTCTAGCTGCAATGGCACGGATTTATCTCGAGTCTGTGATGGTGTAGCTGATTGTACTAGAGCAGCTCGAGAAGAACTCCACGGGGGTGCAGATTTTATCAAGATCATGTCGGGTGGTGGAGTGGCGAGTCCTACGGATAAGATGGACTCCGTTCAATTTCTCTCCGCTGAGATCCAAGCAATTTCCGAAGTTGCAAGAAACGCTGGAACCTATGTAACAGCTCACGCATATACACCACGTTCAATCATCCATGCAATCTCAAATGGTGTAACTGGAATCGAACACGGCAACCTCATCGACGCGGAAACGGCAAGATATATGGCCAAGAACAACATCTTTCTGACACCAACACTGGTAACCTACAATGCCATTTCACATCCCGATTTCAAAGGTTACATACCACCTGGATCCATGGACAAAAACCAAGGCATCCTAGAATCTGGTCTCAAAGCCCTTCGTCTTGCGAGCGATGCAGGTGTAACCATTTGTTTTGGCACTGATCTTCTTGGTCCGATGACAATCCTTCAAACACAAGAATTCTCAATCCGCTCTGAAGTGCTTAGTGCTGTGGAAATTTTGAGAAGCGCAACGGTGAATATTGCGAAGAGACTTGGGATGGAGAATTTCTTAGGTGTAATTGGAGAGGGGTTTGCGGCTGATTTGATAATCCTAAATGAGAATCCTCTGGATGATATCACGGTGCTGGATATGCCCGAAAAGCATCTACTGGCTGTTATTAAGGATGGGAGGGTATTT
The DNA here is from genome assembly GCA_900536445.1 of Hymenoscyphus occultus. Taxonomy (NCBI): domain Eukaryota; kingdom Fungi; phylum Ascomycota; class Leotiomycetes; order Helotiales; family Helotiaceae; genus Hymenoscyphus; species Hymenoscyphus occultus. Next base: position 7,790 of record UNPT01000573.1, read on the forward strand.
AATAGCCGGTGGAGTAAGCTGCCGAAGGATACGGAGAGGGTGACAAAGCTTCTTGAGTAGATGGCTACGATCTGATACACTTCTTCGTGCCATTGAATGTCACTCTATGGGCAAAAAGAAAAAGACACGCAGAAGTTTTAATCGATTTTAAAGTATAGAATGAAAAAGGTTTTATAAGATATGTTATAGCTTTCTTTATGCAAAACTAACTAATATAGTGATAGAAAAGAATAGACCATGTCAGCCTCAGGTTTGTAGCTCAGAATAGATGATTGCAGGTGAATACTAAATTGTGACTTAGTACTAGTGTTCGCTGACAGACAATGTGAATCAGATCACGTCTAATCTTACCCAAGGCTGAATTCACTTGGTGCTGGTGATTGTTGGATGTACGGCAATTTCCTAAGGTGCCATAGAATACTTTGATCTATAAAACATATCCACCTGACAACCTTACAACTAAACCTCCGTAACCACATGACGGGACACAGCACAAAACACATAATGCCTCCGTCCTCTTTCACGGAGAAGACTTCATCAGGTCTCAACATCGAATCAGATCTAGCAGGTTTGGATTTGAGTACGTCGCCTACCATGGGAAAGCAGCAATCTGATCAAGAGGCCATCCGAGAGACAACTCTTATGCCGTTGTACAATATGGCTGAATCGACCTCGCCAAAGGTTGCGGTATATTCCTCAAACAACGCTGGCGCCAACGCAAATAGCCTTGCACCTACAACCGGCAACAGTTTTACTCGCTTCATGGATCTTCCAATGGAGCTTCGACTGGCTATATGGGAGCTCAGTTGTGAAACGCCAAGATTTGTGGACTTTTGGATGAGCAATACTCGGAACATCAAGTGCCCCGGTGTCGATGCGAAACATAGAAAATGGACCGAGAAATATCTAAATTCATTCGCATGCAGACCAGTATACAAAAGTCACGCTAAAACGGTTCCCTCGATCTTGCACACATCGCAAGAAGCTCGCGCAGTCGGACTCAACTACTTTTCGCCCTTGTTCAATGAATACCAGCATAACATCCCTGTGCCATCCTTCGCCCAGCCCCAGGTCTACCGAGTTCCGCCCCAATTCTACTTTAATCGCGCATATGATATCCTTGTTATACCTCCTTCAATGAGTGCGGCTATGGGCTACGAGACAATGAATCATTTGGTGAAGAAAATATGCAGCGGAGACATACGTAAGATAGCAGTTTCATCATTCGAAGGTTCTTATCTCTTCCTACCGAGGAAAAGCACTTCTACAGACGTACACAAAAGTTTGGAGAAAGTCATTCTCTACTGGATGCCTCTGGATCACAAGCCTTTGTTTGAGTATTTTGACGACAGAAATCTGGTTGATTTTGAGTTTAGATCTGTTGATGACCCGACTGTTAGCACGTTATGGTCTCACGCGAGGCAGATATTGGAATCTGGGGCTGAAAGTGTTCGCTTTAGGCACGGGAAGACGATGGACCTCTTTCTTCAAGGTAGATCTGATGTCCAGTCACCTGGTGAACTACCAAGTATAAAATTAACGGTACTTCAAATTAAGCGACGATTGCAACCGGGAGTGGAAAATGCTTAGCTAAGGGTACTTACTCTTATGCTTGATGGGGGATGGAGGAGGGATGCTTGTGTCTTATGCTCGTGCTCTTTCTGGGAAATACAGCTGTCTATTTAGAGTGACAAAGCAGTAGATAAGGTAGCTTAGGTATTTGAGAAATTGACACCATTATCTCAATTCCACTCTTGATTTAGCATGAATGAAAATACTCGGGATCGTAAGCAGGGTATTGATTTTACGGTGAGCAAGTGTAGCAGAACCAACTTATATATGAGTACTAGGGTTATTGAGACTTTCTCCATTATTATCTGCGACCAGCCTTTAATATCACTGAACACTTTGAACAATCTGACTAATTATGTGAACAGCCCACATATAAGGGGATTTGAAGAAGGAGAGCAAATTATATCAAGCAACGTTTGGCACATGGAACTATATTCCATGGAATTATTCCATTCCATTCCTTCCAGAGCAGCTTTGTAATGGAACTATTCTATTCCATCGATCAGTCTCTAGAATTTGAGGACTTCCATGGAATTCCACTTCATAGTGAATATTAATAGATTCAAGTAATTAGCGGTATTTAGGTAGAGTTAAGGGGGAATATTCACGTGATATATCTAGGACTCTCTATATCTATATATTATATTAGTAGTTCTAAGGAGTTTCTCCCTACTCCCTATATATAAAAGGTGCCTGTAATAACTAACCTACTAAGCCTAAGCCACATTTTCGGGTTATATAACGTTCTAAATGGAAATTCTATAAATTCTATGGAACATATACCTCTAGAATAGAATAATTCTAGCAAATCCTAAAATGGAATAGAAAACTTCCAGAGGAGGGCTCTAGAATCGAATGGAATTCCAGTTGCCGAAAGTTGATATCAAGCGTCTGAAGTGACTAACTTGTTTTGGTACTTCTATCAAAACCATTGCTCCTTATGATTTGAAAAACGTGGACATCGTTCTAGACACCCTTCACAAATCAAAATACTATGATTCGAATCAAAAGCCTTGTACAACTTCAATAGACATACGAATACAAATGCTGTAGAATAATTAAATACGCTTCATTTTTATTCAGCTAGCTACTCTATGATAGTAAGTCTATTTATGTTATTAGATTTTTCGTATATTAGCACGTCATCGTTGATATAGTTTAAAGACTCGGTCTCTTACTCAGACCAATGCCCAGGACCTGTGCCAATTTCGATTCTTCACCAAGATTTATTGGAACCTCAATCTATACTATTCTAAAAAGCACGCTGCTCAGAGCTTCATGTGGGACCTCTTTGCAGAATAAATGTATTGCTTGTTTGCAGAATGCGAGGTTTGATCTAGAATAGCTTTTCAAAAGAGTGAAAATCCATCTCAGCTTCCAAAAACAGCCAGAAAATGTCTCTAACACATACGGTACCATTTGACAATTTCCTTCAAAATTCCCAGAAACATAAAGAATGGTCCTGAACCTAACGCCTCCAGTAAGCCAAACTCACGCTCAAAATCTAACACCTCATGTACACAAGCAAAAGCACCCTCCCTCTGGCGCTTCCGTACAAGTACAACCGTCAGGACAACTGGTGGGTAGCGGGGCAGAGCTTATGCTTGTAGAAGTCTGGGCTATGGATGAGACTGTGGTTGAAGGTGGCTGTGAGGTTTGAGTGACAGTAGATTCAATCGGAATTGAGGTTCTGGTCGTTAGAGAACTCGTCTCGGGTGGAAGAGACGTGGACGTAGCGCCACTTGAAATTGGTTTACTACATGCCTGGCGTTTAATATTCATCGTCGAAGTTGTGGGAAACTCCAATAATGCTCCAACATTCAGTGTGAAAGCATTTGGAGTAGGATAAGCTTGCAAGAATGCGCTAACGCCATTGCCAACTGAGTTTGTAGTAGCTGTTGCAATGCCATCGGCACCAGTAGTAGATCCAGGTCCCACGCGGGCAGATGGACCAAGTTTGTTATTGTCGGAAAGTATCGCTGAGATTTTGCTGTTCACATTTGTTCCTGCCGTGTTGAGGAGGTTTGTGATCCATTTTTCGTACTCGGAGGCCCAGTCTCCTATGATGACAGGTGTTGTTGATGACCCACAGTTTGCGGCGTCTATGACAGCATCCATCCCCAGTAATGCTGCATATACACGGCTATTTGTCTTTTTAAATATTGGTGATACCTCCTTGTCATTGGTCAACTTCATGGCGATAGCCAGTTCATAGACATAGGCAAGGTTCTTGTCGCTCCCAGTAGGATTTGAGAAAGTATTAGAAAAGAACTGTGCCTTGATTGCATTGATCTGACTCGCTAGTTAGTAAGGGCTTTTATGAAGGTGTAGTCGCTTGCCTTTGCATCCATTCCCGCAAAATCGGGATTGATGTTACTTGGGAGTTGTCTCCAGATGGTCTGCAGGCGGGTATCTCCAGGTACTTGTGGTGTTCCCTTGTCTGCAACATCAAATATGCTTTTGAACTCTTTACAATTCTTTGAATTGATTCGACTTGAGAAGTATTGCTTCAGTATTGACAGTTCGTCTTCGTATAATCAGTCCCAAAACTCAAGCTCCTTTTGGTAGATATACTTACAAACGTGGTCTACATTAACAGTCGGATCTGTCCGAGACCAATCGCCACCCTTCTTATAAGCATTCGCATCTGCAGGATTTATTCTTTCGGATTCTACGGCACTGTCTGTGACTTTTCTGTAGTCCAAGACGGGACACGTGTTGGGTGCCGTAACTTCTGTCATTATCCACCACATGTCGGCACCTGCACCAGCTTTCTTAGGTAGATTCGGTGGCGCTATTTGCCACGAGGTCAGTACCAGTACTCCACATACAAAAATATGATTGACTCAAAGAGCTTACTAGGATAATTGGGTATCTTCAGTCTCTGAGCCAATTGACAGGCGTCAGGAGTACCCGGGTTGAACGTATCAAAGTCGTCCGCTCGCTTCTGTAGGGGAAGATGAATGCGTCCCGCAAGCGAGCGTTTAGAGGTATTGCTATCATCACTGTCGTTTCCTCCATTATCAGCAGGTACTGATTCTCCATCTCCTTGATAACTTATACATGTGCCACAACTTGCTGTACATGTTGGCTTGCTGCTACTAGACGTAGTGCTGGTGGAAGATGTACTTGAGGTTACTTTGGTGGTAGTTGGCTCGGTTGAGGTGGGATTTTCACTTGTTTTTGGATCGTTTGTGGATGTAGGTTTGTCTTGCGAAGTAGTTTGGGGGTCTTTGGTTCCTTCAGGTGGTCCAGCAGCAGTGGGCTTTCCATCAGATCCGATGAATAATGGCGGGAAACCAGGCGGAGGAGCTTTATCAAAATTAACACGGATAAAATACAAAGATCAGCGTTACTTACGAATTATTCCTCCAACAGGAAGGTTTGCAGGCGGCAACTTTATAATACCAATGTCGTCAGACAGAAACCAGATAGGAAGAATGGTATTATGGCCATCTCTAGAAGTTGTTGTAGCACTGTTGTCAGTAAGGCCAGATATACTAGTTTGTTTAGATTCGAAATTTCCAGTTTCAGTAGATGTTTGAGGTCCTAGAGTGATTGTATCAGGACCGCTAGTGATGACAACATTTGGTGGTGGAGTTTGGAAGACTGAGCTGCTAGTAGCTTTCGATGTGGTAGTTGGATTTTCACTTGAACTCGTGGGGGAGAGGACTGTCTTTGTGCTAGAGCCAGGTTTTGCTGTATCGCTCGTGCTGGAGGAGGTAGCTTTAGTGACAGAGGATCGTGACGTGGATGTAGAGCTTGACGTGGGTCTTGTTGATTTTGAGGACGTTAATGAAACTGTAGACTCAGACGTTTGAAGACTGGATGGAGAAATGCTGCTTCTTGATACTTTTTCCGAAGCTGGAGTTGTTAAAGATAGACTCATACCAACTTCGCCCCAAATAACTTACAGCTCTTAATTACGGACGATTTTGAGCTACCTGAAACAGATTTTGAGGTGTTTGATGAGGTTGATATCAGCTTTGTTGAGCTAGAAGAGCCCTTTTGCGAGATGATGGAAGTTGTAGCTACCAAGAAATGAGATTGGTTATCATGAAAAACAGAGAGGTACATACACGTTGAAATACGAGTGGAATTTGTATTCGATTCTCTTGTGGATGAAATCAACTTGGAGCTACTTCCCTGGTTAGAGGACGTTGATGCACCGAGAGAATAGGCAACGAAAAAGATCAGAGCAGCAGCGTTGAAAAGAAATTGGGAAAGCATTTTGAAAATGAGTACAAAAATGAAAGGGACAAAAGGAGTTGAAGCCTTGAAGAGGAGCTAACATAGCAGACGCACAACTACTTATGTTCAACACTTCGTCATTATTTGGTTCAAATCGGTTGTCTTTCCTAGATGGTGTAAATTTCTGTTATTGCTGAGAGGCTGTGAAGCTCGACTCGAATAAACTTGAATTATCGCTCAGAAGGATTAGAAGGATGAACTCTAGATCTATGAAACTGCATTTCAAACAAAATAATTAATTGCTGAGTCTCAAGTGGCTGGAGGAGTAGTTGCACGTGTGGTTGAACCTCCGACAAAGCTGAGCTTCGAAGGATCAAGATAATCTCCCTGAATGAGGTGAGATGGTCTGAAAGTAGTAATGAGGATCTGGTGTTATCAATGCGTTCGCTTCGCCCATTATCTGGCGCGCGGTTGCAAGAAAAATGGCAGTGTATCAGCAGCCACATGTTCTAAATTTAGGGGATGATTACAGTAGTAGCAATTGATGCAATAAATACAATACTTTTGAGTGAATAAAAGGTAAGAACATTAATTAGCTATTTTGTCCTTGCCAAAATTCGCTGCAAAATGGCCGCGTAGTAGGCCGCGCATGTTTCACGCTTTTGTGTAATCTACACACAGTAAGCAGATCACGTCACCATCAAGGTCCTCCGCGCGTTGGGAAAAAGCATACTTTCCTCTGCCAAACTTCAGTGTGAGTCCTGGAAATCGGTCCCCGTCCTCGCTTTACAATGACCTACTGCTGTGTGTGCGGTTTGGCTCTGTGTGGGATATACTATCCCGAAACTTTTGATCTCGACGATGATGAAAAAGCGGTATTGTACGACCAAGAAAAGTTATCAGAAGGGCAATTAGAGGTATGAAACCAAGACTATTTCGGATTTGGGTCACCATTCTACGCATGCATTCTTAACAAATTATAGTGGACACAACATGGCTTTTGTACCATCAACGAGAAATCCTTCGAGTAAGCTCCAATTTCAAGAATATATAACAGAAATGTGCTGAAAATACCAGAAATCTCAAACAATCCCATCTACCCGATTTGAATCTAACAAATTTCACGACTCTTTCCGGCGCACAAATCCCAATCAGACAAGCGGACCCCACGTTCCAGAGCGATAACACTTTCCCCGATATAACCACTGCAGGATCCTTTTTCCCAATTCACTTGCGTTGCCTTACCCTTGTCGATAACACCATCAAGCATCAAGTTGGTACCAACTCGAACACAGAGATTTCAGGCATAGCAGCAATTCAATACTTTAATCGGAATTTAGAACGTCTAAAACCACTGGTTCGGGAAAACCAGGAGGGAATCACGGGAAAAGGCGTGGAATGGGAGCACGGCTACTATGGTGCAAGAAGATTCTGGTTCGATAGCTGGACCATGGAAAGAGGTTGGGAGTTCTTATGCGCAGACCCCTTTGATATTCCCGACTTAACAGACTTTCTACTTAACAATCTGGTGGAAATTCCAGTCCCAGAAGGCAATCTGTTTCAAGAAAACCAGAAGTCTAATGGAGTATCACTGGATACACTTCCTACGGAAATCATCGACAAGATAATTCCCAACCTTCCTACAACCTCAATTCTAAGCCTTCACCGCACTTGCCGGAAACTTTCATATCAAATTCGCCTCGACCAATCGTTTTGGCGGAATAGATTGATAGCCGGTACCATCGTTCCATTTCTCTGGGATATCGACGAAGCTGCCTGCCTCGAGAAAGATGAAAGGTCCACGAAGAACACGTGTTGGGATTGGAAAAGATTAGCTCATACGCTGCGTGAGGAGCCATTTGTTGAATTGGGTTTGAAAAATGTCTTGAATCAGCCACTCATGCCAGGTCTCGGTCTGGATCATTTGCGCTACTTCAATGAAATCAGTCATACTGCCACGACAGGGCTTTCTGGAGATCCACCACTTGGGTTGATCAACAGGGTTAGGATAGGAAGAATTATCAAAGAGGCAACCTTGCGATCTGGGGAAATTAAATGAAAGTCGATAGTCTGGTTGAACATTCATTACATTCCTCAACGATTGTACCAAATTTACCCCCCTTTTTTACTTTCCTTACAGTCAGTTACGAATTAAGCTTAATTTTCCGGGATTTTCTATAATCCGTACTTTTTTAGTAGCCCAACTACTAAAACAGAACGCTAGCGTAAAATCTTATAAAATCGTTAATTCTAATATATATTTTGTCACGATTATTTAGTATTATTTAGTATTCACTCTGACTTTGAGAGTATAAGCACGTGCTCCTAGTATGGTCATAGCGCCTATACTACACGTACTAATACTTCTTTGGCTAGCTACGAGTTCTAGACTCTCTAGTTTGTTAACTTACCACATTCAGACCTACATGATTTACCTCTGTTCGTTCTACGTGATATATTTAATTCCTTTATATATACTAATATATCTAAAGTACCTAGATATACCCTATATAATAAGCGTACGCTCGATATAGTGAATTGAATTGAATTTATTTAACGTCCGGCGAATACAGCAAGCCTTCGTGTAGCTAGGTTCTAAACATCCCTTAGTAGGGCAAAGGACGCTAGGAGGGTACCCTAGAGGTCAAGGGGGGTAGAATAGGAGACTATTCTACAAATATCAGGCTAAAGAGAGAGCCCGCTTCTGGACTAACTCTTATACATAAACAGGAAGTATTAAAGGATAAAAACAAAGGAAAGAATTAAGGCTAGTCCGAGTTCGGCCTATTAGGGCAGATCTTAGAGTAGAAGTTGGATTTGTAGAAAAGTTCTCGAAAGAGCTTCTCTAAAAAAGGTCCAAAGAGAAGACAAGGGTCACGTTTAGCCTTAGCTATAAGTTTAGGGGCTCTTCGCTTAACTATTCGGCAAAACAGAATATGAAATCGCAACTTCTCCTTTCTACAGGAACAGTCGCTAGCCTCGAGAAGAGAATCTAGGTAGCGGAACCGGGTATAGTAGTCTGTAAAGTCCCCGTGCCCTGTTCTAGCCGCGATTAGACGACCTAGGACCTCCCTAGGGAGTTTAAGCGAGCGGGGTTTCGGGGCCTACGTCGTAAGGCCTAGGAGCCTGTATATAGGGGGTAGAGTTATTAACCAAAGCTCATTTGCTAGCTTTATACTCTCGTTCCTTACGTTCCTTCTTAGCGAGGCTATACAGAGAGGGGAAGCTGAATCCGGGCTAGTACGTGTAGCTACTCTAGCTGCTTTATCCGTAATTTCGTTTCCGGAAATCCCGATATAGCTAGGGTACTATCTAATAGCTACCTTGCTAGGGTAGGTCTGTACAAGGGCGTAGACTTTGTTAAAGACCCCTTGTGAAGTACTAGTAGTACAGTGCGTAAGTTGAAGAGTAGCTTCTAGGTTATCGAGACAGATCCAACAGCGTTACGTTTAGGGCCAGAAAGGCGTACTTATAGCGAGTTCAAGGCCGAGAAGGGCTGCTCTAGCCTCGGCGTCGTAGATCTCGAGGGTCTTACTAAACGAGAAGGACTTCGTATTAAGAACAAGGCCCCCTCTTGTAAGGCAGACCCCCCCGCCTGTACTACCGCCGTCGAGTCTAGAGCCGTCGGTATAGACTACTAGGTTAGTAGGCGAGACTATACTTAGAAAGTCTAGGAACCGTTCCTTATATAGGTCTTTGTCTCCCTTAGGAGTAGGTCCGCCTACTTCGAGTAAGCGTACGTCCCAGTCGAATCCTCGGGACCACGGGGGGTCCTAAATCGGATCTATGGTCTCGGAAGTAGGTAAAACTCTTTTGTTTCTATAAAAGAGCCTAGACTTAGGGCAGGGACTATTAGAGCAGCGCCGAAGTGGGTAATCAGGGTCCAGCCGGCGAACCCTAGCCTCTAGAGCTTCGCTGCGGCTATTAAGCGTAATGTCAGGGGCAAGAAGTCTAGACTCTAAGAGAAGCACTAAGACAGGGGTAGTCTTATAAACTAGGAGGACTACTCTAGCGCATTTGTTGACGATAAGTTATAGTAAGTCTAGGTAACCCTTGATTCGGTTCCTAACTAGTTTATTACCACTAGTACGAGAACGGCCGGGGAACTACGTCTCGCTACCGTAATAGGCGATAGAGAGAGCACAAGTAGTAACTGCCTGCTTAAGTAGGGTAAGGAGCCACGGATCGTGTTTGTAGTACTCTTAAGTGCCTGCGTGACTAAAGTAGCTTTACAGGCTATCCTTTTAACATGTCCGAGGAAGGAGAGCCTAGGGTCGAAGAAGACACTAAGCTACCTAAGCTCTTTAGTTAGGTATATAGCCTTATTACCGACAATTATAGGAGGAGGTTGTCTAATTCCTCTCTACTCTGTTTTCTCTTTCGAGAGAAGTGGATAAGTTCAGACTTGTCACTATCGAAGGTAATCCCTTCCTCTATTCCCTATTATAGTAGGCAGGAGACTTGCTCGGCTAGAGTTGTTACGTTCTCTACCTTACTTGTACTTATAGTAAGGAGAGCCACGTCATCCGCGTAACCGTACCTACGTAAGACAGGTAGAGAGCCTAGGCTAGAGGAGAAGAGGGGCTGGATATAGAGTATAAAGAGGATAGGAGAGATTAGTAATCCCTGCGGTAGCCTACACTTAAGCGGGGTATCAATCCCAACTTCCCCGTCGAGCTTAATCCGGACAGACCTTTCAGAGAGGAAAGAGGTAACCTAGGAGACAAAGTAGTTAGGCTAGCCTTGCTCACGAAGCCTCTTAATAAGCCTACCCGGAAGAACCGCGTCGAAGGCCCCCTAAATATCAAGCGTTAGAAGAGAGGCCTCTAGTTTAGCGCTAAGAGCTTCTTCTATATCATAGGTAAGACAGGTAGTAAGGTCGGTAGTAGCCCGAAGAGGGAGGGCTCCAAACTAGTTAGGGCTAAGAACCTTGCTTTTAATACTAATCTAAGAAGCTCGCTTAGCGAGGAGCCGTTCTAGACCTTTCCTAAGGACCGAAAGGAGAGATATAGGCCGGTATGCTCTAGGCGAGGACTTGTCCTTCTTATTTGGCTTTAGGATAATAGCTATAATCGTAGAGCGGAAGCACTTTGGATAGTAGCTAGAGTTAGTACAGCCTCTGAACAATAGGAAGATAAGCTGGTGGATTCGGGGCTATGCGACTTTAAAGAACCCTGTAACAAGCTCGTCCTAGCTAGGGGCAGTAGATACTTTACCGAGAATCGAGTCCTTAACTTCTAGGGGGGTAATCAGTGCCTATGGTAGTTATTAGGTTGGAAGAATATTGGATACTGAAGGTCATAGAGAATTGATTGATTCTAAAAGGTAGCTATCTAAGATGTTTATATAAAGAGTGTAAGCTTTAGGTAGACATGAAGTCTTTTAGGCAGACACGAAGCATTTAGGCAGTAGAACTATAAGTGTACTAAAAGAGAAAGTGGATCAAACGAGAAAGTGGATCAAAAAGAGAAAGTGGAGTAGATCCAGCACAACACACCCCCCCAGGAGATAGCGTATTACTGAAAGCTGTCACCTAATCTAAGTATTAGATGACTAATATCTATAAGTCGTAATTGTTGGATAAAAAGAGCGTGTTTTTAAGGCGATAGCTCTTTTGTAAAGCCGTCAGCTACTATGCTAGTAGTAGGAACCCAATCTATATTAATGCGCTTCTCCTGAACCTCTTGTCTAAGCTAGCTCTGGATAATGTCGATATACTTGAGTTTAGTGTCTAATTTTGGCGTATCTCTTTGTAAGAGGCGTATCGTTTGTTGGTTATTACAATAGATGTTCGGAGAGTCTTGGATACGTAACTTAATGTAGTTAAATAAGCGTATCTACCACAAGAACTCTTTTGTAGTTGTAATAAGGGCTCTAAACTCTGACTCTGTGCTTGACGTAGTCACATGTCGTTGTTTAGTTGATTTGTAGTGTATTGGACCTCCGTATAGCTAAAAGCAGTATCTAATAGAGCTTTTGCGTATGTCGGTATCGTCTGCAAATGCAGCGTCGCTCCAGGAGAGAAAAGAATCTGTGCCTTGAAAGTTGCTATCGAACTCAATAGCTAAATAAGCCGTTCCTACTAAGTAGTGTAGTAGGTAGTCAATAGCGTAGAGATGTTGAGGTGACGGATTAGTTAGGTATTCTAAGAGTCTTGAAACTGCTCTACAGATGTCTAGCCTTGTATAGCAAGAAGCAAAGTTTACGCTTCCCACCTTTTGCTAATATCCTTTTATTTAAGAATCAGAGGCTATACCGTCCCACGATACTAGTTTTGTTATAGGAAGTAGTATTTGTGGTACTCGAGTAACAATAATATCAAATCGGCTTGCAAGGCTTTAAATATAGTCGTCCTGAATCAGCCAAAGCTTTCGTTGTAATCGATTCCGGATGATTCGTACTCCTAGGAAGTGCGTAGCTTCGCCAAGTTGTCGTATTTGGTATCTAGAAAGTAGCTTTCTTTCGAAGTCATCGACTTTTAACTGATTTTCCTTGGAATAAGCAATAACAATATTATCTACGTATAGTATAAGGGTAAGCCAGCTATTCGAGAAGAGGCAATGGACTCCAGGGACTGGGTAAAGGTCAAATTCAGCAAGGGTTTTAATAATGTCGTTGTACCAAAGGCGAGCTGACTCTTTGAGGCCATACAAAGCTATAATTAGCTCCCATTCCTATCTACTCTGCTTATATCCCTCAGGACATTTACAGCGGATTAGAGAGTCTAGTTTTGCGTTCACGTAGGCGTTTATCACGTCGTAAGACCGAGTTTCTAAGTCGTAGGCTACAATAATAGCTGTTGTCGCCCGAAAAGTCTATGCAGCTAAAGTGGCAGCGTAGGTCTCCTAGTCTGTCCATTGTAGGTCCCCTCTGGCACAGATACGAGCTTTGAACTTAAGAATATACCTATTCTCGTTAAATTTGTATATCCAGACCTACATTAGAGGAAGGGAGTTGTTGTTGTTGTCGAGCTTTGGTGCAAGCTTGAAAGTGCCTTTTGACTTTAGAGTGTTAATCTCCTAGTCACATACTCTTTGCTAATCATCCTTAAAAGGATGTCGTAGCATCTCTCTGTATGTTTTTGGAGGCAGCGGCATCTTATCCCGATACTGACGAGCTACCGATTTGGTTCTTATTGCAGTAGAGAAGGCGGAATAATAAGAGCTATATAGGCTGAATTGAGTAGCTAGTGCTGTACGTGTGGTACGTGATCTGCCTCCTTGAATTATATTCTCTGGATTCAAACTAGCGTAAATCTCATTACGTCGAGTAGCATTGTTCCCAGGGTTGCCAGGAGCAAGTGGAATTGGTAGTTGATCTAATAGGTTAATTTCTTCGTCATCTGATAGTTCGGAATCTTGAAGTGTCGCTGGTGAAGCTGGTAGACTAATATTACTTAGAGTAGGACTCTATGCTTCTGGGGTAGTTCGAGGCGATGGCAGCTGTACTACTACCGCATTGGTCGGTTCTATGCTAGTCTCTTTCTGAGGTATTGTAGTAGCTACTATGACGTCTTGATAGGTTGGTTCTTCAATAGTCGCTCCTTCTTTAATACTTCCATACCTACTACTACTTTGTAGTAAAGTAGCTGGTATTTCAAGTCTTTCCACAAGGTCTTCAGTTGTTTCTTGAAGTATGTCTAGTAATTTAGCGTCACTAGGGTCGTAGAAAGAGGTTCGGTCGAATGTAACGTCTCTAGTCAGAATGACCTTATTCTTTGAGGGAATCCAGACTTTGAAGATGTTTGTAGATTCGTAGCCTACAAAGTAGCCTACTTAAGCTCTTAGATTAAGCTTCTGCTTCCTTAGAATGTTCTTCTCGAGTGCGTAGGCTTTGCAAAGGAACGGGTATAAGTGAGCATATCGAGGTTTACGTTTAAAAACGTATTCCCATGGAGTCTTCTAGCCGAGCTTCTCAAGTGGCGTTCTATTGAGTATTTGGGCTATATAATCACAGGCTAAGTTCCAGATACTGTGTGGACCTCCTACGTAGACTCGGATATACCTTGCTTTTGTAGTAATAGACCGTCCTGCTCGTTCTGAGTCGCCATTTTGCGCTTGAGTATTAGGAGCTGAGCGTTCAACCCTCATGCCTTCTTCTTTGAGGTATTCCTCAAACTCAGAAGCTAGCGTTTTCTCGCCATCTGTATAAATAACTCGTACTATAAAGCCAAACTGTACTTTGATCATTTTCATAGTATCTTTGATAATTTGAGTACTCTTAGTCTTGCTCTTGTGGCAGACTACGATATGGAAGCCTGAAAGCAAGCAGTGGAAGTGACTAAGTTGATTCATGCCGTTATATGACTTCTCAAAAGGGATTAGGTCATAGGATAGGTGATCAAACGGTCTAATTAGTGTGAATTCGCGTTCTGTGCGGCGTGAGATAATCTGGGTAGCCTTGGAAACACTACAGGTCTCGTATTGTATTGTTGTAGGGCAAGGCGCGCTTAAATCGACCGTAATATCAGCTCCTGCTGCTTTAACCTTGGAGATGGCTTTTGTTCCTGCATAGCCAAGTACTATATGAAGATCCCGTTCAGTAATAGTAAGGTGACGAGGTTCGGTTAACTTCTAGAATCCTCTTGCTACAAGTGACGTGTGCTGTAATACCTCTGGTCGTTTGTATTAAGAATTAGCAGTGAAAATCCATTTGCTTTCGTATGAAGTAAGGTAGCAAAAGATGCTTCCATCCTGGCGTTCCATTTGACTTGGAGTCCTTGAGTTCTAGTGTACTTCTTTCTTACGAAGAATATCTAGTGACACTAGATTTGTCATAAATCTAGGGGCAAGAGCAACATTCGTAAGGGTAATAAATTACTTCCCTATTAAAGTGTTAATCTAGATTTTGGTAGTACCAAAAGCCTTAATATCGTAGCGCTCTTTTCTAGCTAACAATTTGTCGGTTGGGCTAGCGTCTCGAGTCTTTTTCCAAGAATCACGTGTAGCCTTGTTACAAACGTGGATATCAGAGCCTCTATCGAGGATCTAGTAGTTATATAGCGAGTTGTCTCTATTCCGATCTACTAAGGTGCTGAAACTAGAATTATATAATGTAGCGAATTCGCTATAAGGTTTACTACCTGATTTAATAGCTTCCTTTGAAATAGGCGCGTCAGAGTTATATTCAAAGTTCTTTTTTATATTTTCTTTTACAAACTTCCGCCGTAGGTTATTAAAAAATTCGTTGATTTTCAGAAAGGTGTCGTATTTTCCAGACCAGGCTTATACCCTAATCCTTTTATTAATATAAGGGCAGTCTCGAAACCAGTGCTTCCTCCTCCGCAAGGACAATCATGTAAACATGCTTGTGGTGCTATAAGTGCTTTTCCTTTAAAGGATTGTTGCTTTTGCTCTTCTATAGTTAGGAAAGAAGCGTGTGTAGATCTGAGTCCCCTAAGAGAGTCTTGCTTACGAACGTGGTTACGGAACCGCTTAATTAAGTCGTACAACTCAGGTATCTTGCCACCATCCAATTCTTTCTGTTCGATATTAACTTCAAGTGCTGTAGCGCACGAATCGTCGATAGCGCGGATTACTTGAATGAAGTCTTTTTGAGCTCTATCGCCACTCACTTCTGGAAGGTCAAGAGCCCTGGCTTCAGCATATACAGCTTCCCACTGGGACAGTATATCTTCAGATTTCTGGCTTTTGTTCCACTGTTTGAGCTTGGCGTAGTCTCGAATAACCTCATTCTGCCTGGCTTCGTCCGTTGGCGCAAGCCTCTTTTTCAAGGCCCTCAAGATGTCGTAAGTAGATGTGAGATTTTTGATTAGGACAATATACTTGATGTAGATAGTGCCCTCGATATGCTTACGCACTTCTTAAATTAAGACATCCCTTTTGTCGTGTTCTTTAATTTTACTATCGTATCGTAAGATATCGAAGCGTAGGTCTACTCTCTCATCTGCTAAAAGCTCAGAACGATGAGTAGCGTTTGGTTTAATACTCTATATCGTCGGCTCTTCCGGACGAACAGGTATCGTAGGTTAAGTAGCAAGTGTTGGATCTAAAAGATCCCAAACACTAATTCTATTACTAGTAGCGATAGATTTAACGCCAAATATCCAGGAATCCTAGTCTTTTGGGTTCAAAAGGACAGTTGTTTTGGACGTCGACATATTAGTAGTCTCGAGACGAGAGTATAAGAGGGTACTTTGTTAATTGTTCGATTACTGCTCCTTGAGCTGAGGCAAGTCGAATATAAACAAAGTATATAGAGAAAGAGTAATTTGAATCAATTAATTAAAGGTATAAAAAGTCAAATTTTGTAGTCAAAAAGTGGCTACCGGGCTCATAACTATTAGGTTGGAAGAATATTGGATACTGAAGGTCATAGAGAATTGATTGATTCTAAAAGGTAGCTATCTAAGATGTTTATATAAAGAGTGTAAGCTTTAGGCAGACATGAAGTCTTTTAGGCAGACACGAAGCATTTAGGCAGTAGAACTATAAGTGTACTAAAAGAGAAAGTGGATCAAACGAGAAAGTGGATCAAAAAGAGAAAGTGGAGTAGATCCAGCACAACAGTAGTATATAGGTCGGGACAGTAGGGGTCGACGAGGGAATATCTCTAACCTTAGCCTTGTTTATTAGTAGCTCTTAAACTAGGATTCTTTGTTTCTCTTCTGTCGAGTATCTAGTCTACCTAGCAGAGTCCCTTAAAGGGGGGGACTTATAGTCCCCTGTACTCTAGTACTATTTACAGATCTTAAATACGTCCTTTGCCTCGGTAGCCTTGTTAATTAGGCCACGGAAGTGACTTGCTTTTGTACGTCTTATCTCTTTGCGTAGCGACTTACGTAGCTTTAGAACAGTAGGGCTTCTACCTAGTCTTCGAGCTTCGCGGATCTGTGAGGTAAGAGCTTAACACTCTATATTCCACTAGGGGTGCCCAAAGCCGTGGCTAAGGCCTCGCTTAGCACTACTTTGGTACGCTCCTTGAAGCGCTTCTATAATATAGAGGGCAAGAAAGTCGAGATCCTCGTAGGCCGGGGCCTCCGGGAGCTCGTAGAGCTAGTTATAGTCGAGGCGAGTTTCAAGGGCCGAAAGGAAGGCTTCCTGGTCAAGGGACCTAAATCGTAGAGGGGGGTCCTTAGTAGCCTGCCCTCCAAGCCAGGGGATCCGAGTAAGAAGTAAGCGGTGGTCTGAGCTATATTCGAATCTTAGATCAGCCTCTGTAGAGGCACCCCTTTGTAGGAGCCCGCTAGAGCAAAAGGCGAGGTCGAGGGTATTCCCCTAGTACTAGGAGGGGTAAGTAGTTAAAGGCCCTTACTCTTAAGCTAGGAGGTTAGGAGGGGTACTTGTAGGCACTCTATACCTCGGTAGTCTAGTTGCTAGAGCTCGCTCTTTAGGTTAAAGTTACTAGTAATAAGAAGGTTGCTTGTATATATAATCCGAGACTGTAAAATAAGCGAGAGAGCCTCTCTAGCTCCTTGTGAGCCAGGGGGAGCGTTATATATGTTTAGAATACCGAGTAGGGGTCCCTAAAGGGTAGTAACTTCTAAGTAAACCAGGTTACGGCTAGGGGAACTCGAGGGAGAGAGCTGATTCGCTAGTATTCCGGCCCCCTTTCTAACGAAGGTTAGAGCTCGAGGGGGGGCGATATTCTAGTCCCAAATAGGGGCTAAGCATTCGTAATTTGGGTAGCGTCTTGTAATCCGTCTATAGATCTGTTACTTATAGACGTAGGGCTCTTATATAAGTATAATATCGGCTCGATACTAATAGGCTACTATTAGAGCTTGCTCTTAGTTATCTACAGAGAAATATACATTAATTTGTACAACTAGGAGGCTACGGCTTCTGCTTAGTCCCTGTTGTCCACTTATTATTAGGTAGGTAAGGGGGGACTAGGAGTAGTAAGCGCCGGGTTCTCGGGAGGGGCAGCTAAGGCCTCTTTAGAGGGCGGGAAGCCAGGACGGGTAGTAGTAGTAGGTATAGTTAGGTTAGCCATGTCTATATCGACTAGTTGGCAGGGGGAGTCGTCTTCGCTACGAAGACGTATTTCGTTACAGGCTTTGATAATAGCTCGCTTATTCTCGACGGAGGGGGGGGTAGGGGACTT